>JAAAKQ030053762.1:0-16148 GCA_010016005.3 Zanna intricata | reverse complement strand
CTTTGGTGGTTGGGTTTCAATTAACCACACTTCTCAGGAGTGGTCAACCTGAGATTGTACAAGACTACACCTCATTCCCTCATTCACATCATCCTTATTCATCCTCTGAAGTAATACCTTACAGTAGTTCCGGAGGCTAAACAGATAAATAGAGAGGTGATGAATCATAAGCCCATCAGGCTGGTGCAGTGGTTAACTCATTGCAAATCAGCTGATTTCAAAGTCAACCATTCTACAGTTCAAATCCTAGTAAAGACTTTTATACGAATCTCAATACTAGATCGTGGATACTGGTGTTCTTTGGTGGTTAGGTTTTTTAATTAATCACACATCTCAGGAATGGTTGACCTGAAACTGTACAGGACTAATACTAAGTAATATGTTACTTCAGACGTGGTTTCTGAGGCTACACAGAAAAAGAGAGAGAGAGAGAGAGAGGATGAATCATAGGTTTTATGGGTATTACCCAGAAACAAAAGCACAATCATACGGTTCAAGTTGGCAAGATGCTCAAATGTGAAGACAATGATGGTGGTTCTTTTCAAATGTAAGTGTATCGTGCATCATAAATTTGTTCCTATGGGGGCAGACAGTCAATCAAAAATGCAATCAAAGTATCCTTCAGCTTTTGGTGAAAATATATAGAAGAAAAGGTCTGCACTCTGGCAAGACAAGAATTTGGTTCTCCATCCAAACACAGAATTTTTCTGATTTAGCTCCTGCCAACTTCTACTTGTTTCCAAAATTGAAATTTTCGTTGAAAGGGAAAATGATTTGAACTCAATTTTAAGACATCCAGGCAAATACAGAGAAGGTTCTTAATACCCTTAAAAAATAAAATTTCAAAGAATGCTTCAAAAGTAAAAATGTTATTGAAAGTTTACGTGTTTAGTAGGAAGAGGCCTTCTTTGAAGGAGATCGATCACAATAGCCTATAAGTACTGCCATTCTAAAATTACAAGCCCAATCACAACTCATATATCAAGAAATATTTCACCTCATTTATCCTGTTTTCAGTGTTTTAATGTATAATGGAATAATTAATCTAGTATATAATACAATAGTAATCATTTCATAAATCTCTTCTACAGAGAAGAGATAACAGCAATAATAAATTTGCTTAACTACAAAATAGAACTTAAAGATAGACATCATGACATTATACAGAAACATCACTGTTAGATTATATGTTAATTGTTCTTCCACAGAATCTTTTAGTGCTAATTATGTAGGTCTTTCTACAGAAGGTTTACTAATGACACTTTTATTATAGGCACCTATTTTTAAAAAAAGTACTTCATACCCTTTATTTTAATATGCAGTCAAATAATATATTTGATCTAAGTTGTTCGTTTGATTTTTTATAATGGTTTTTATCAAAATTTTTGTGATTATAAATATCATACAATTAAATTTTGTTAAGAGAACCTCATTTTTATATACTTAAAATCTCAACACATTAAATTTGACAAAAAACTATATTGTAAACAAATAAACTGTACATGTTATTGCAATTACTTACTACAGAACCTTTTCTGAACATTTTAACATGTGTCTAATTAACCCCACAATGACTTACTTAAGAAACTGCATAATTAACAAGTTTCTTATTAAGAAAAGCTTCCATTAATTCAAAAGTAACTTTTGAAAGTAAGTTCTAGATTATAGAGAACACAGTAACTGAACTTTCTTCCAACCTATATTTTCATACGTTGGGTTTACATCATAAGAAATATCATGTTATTAAATAAAAAGGTTTGAATCAGTAATAGAGTGTTTAAAAAAAGTTTGGCTAACACACCAATGGTGCAATTTCCATAGCAAGGAAAATTTAAGTAACAACACGCCAGCCTGCGTGGCATGAGTGGCAGTGTCTCGGCATTTCATCTGGAGGTCCCAAGTTCAAATCCTGGTCAGACATGGCGTTTTCACATACTACAAAAATTATCATTCATCTCATCCTCTGAAGCAATACCTAACAGGGGTCCTGGAGGTAAAAAAAAATAAGTAGCTGATGACAAATGAAGTTTGTACTATTTGAAAATGACAAAAGAATAAATACAAAAAAGGAAGCAGTTAAAAAGTATTTACTGTAACTAAGGACACAGGAAAAAAAAAATTGTACTGTTGAACATGTTTTATTAATTTACTTATTTATATTACAATAACAAAGTTTATTAGGAGTGAAGGAAATACATACAGAGGTATATTTATAATTTACAATACTTTAATATATATATATATATACTGATAATAAATTTTTGCATAATTTACAAGCTTATAAATTTAGTAATAATATATATTAAGTTATATTGTAAGACTAACTTACTACTACTAAACTTATATAAATAATCTGATTGATTGACTGGCTAATTATTATTTTATTGACAAAGGAAGATATTTCTGTTACATCAATAATTTTTACCTTTAGTATTTTCAGTTATTAAATAATATTTACATTTTTAAATATAACCTTTGGCAAATATTTAGCTTATATCACAAATGAATTAATAACAGAAAAAAATTTACTTTTTACTTTCTTTTCCCCCAGAAAAAAAGTAAATTTTAATTTTTCCCTAAATCACAATATTAACTGAAAATATTTGGTACTAGTTTAAGAAATAAACCTAATACTGATGAATTTTCTTTTTATTATAAAAAAATCCTCTTCAACTTTTACAAAATGTGATTTTATAAAATATCTGCAAGATAATTATTTAAATAAAAACAATAAATCTGTATTATTTTCACACAAAAAGCACCTTTTTTATTATTAAAAATAAAATGACTACTTAAGAGATAAATATTTGGGAAACATTTACTGCACTAAAAAAAGGTTAATTTTGAGGCAGCAAAAAGTAAGTACGTGAGGCAGTAAAAGTAAGTTTGTTATTTTATTGCTTTTTTCCTTTAGTATTGCACAATAAAATTTTTATTTTTGGCATATGGTTTTAAATTTATTTATTTCACTTTAAACTTATAATGAAATTCAAATAGGATTTGAATTATAATTTAATTCAATCTTACACTACATTGGTTATGTTCCACAACTTTCAGAAAGACTTATAGAAGGTTTTTAAAACTAATTAAATAATCTAGTAAGAAATTTAAACAAGGCTTCAGGATTTTATCCATACAAAAATGTTTTTTCATTTAAGTATTGCAGAAATTTTTAAGAAATGACTAACTTTTTAGATAAGTTTCTTTTAACATTAATGTCCTTTAGTCCAGAATAATTTTATTGTCAGATGAGGCTTTTTACTTCTATTTATTTGGTCACATGAATAAGCAATTTTTAGTAAAGAAAAAACGTAATGTCAGTTAAAAGAACTGTATGAAAATTTATTCTTTTTTCTAGGTAGATTTTTGTTAGTCTAGTGACTTCCTTTGAAAATGAAAGCTTTGTTTCCAAATCTTTGACCCACCTTTATTTATAAGAGTTCTTTACTTAGGAAAATCGGTGTATCAGATTCTTTTATTCTAATAAGTTCTCATGTAGTCTTTTCACTAACACAAGTCACTTTTCAATTATTATTGTCAACCAATTACATTCTTTATTTTACTTTCTTGCCAAAAACAGTTGTTAGTATAATTTTCTTATTTCACAATGGACTAATTCAGCCAATTCATTTTCCTGTATGCAGACATCTCCATAATGTTAGAATTCACTTGTAATGACTCTTCATTATAGTTTTTTTTTCAGACTAATCTTTTCATTCTTCTTTATATCTAAATATTATAAAGCAAAAAATCAGCAACAGAAATCAAGTTGAGACTACGCAAATAACTATAATGATACATTATTATGAAGGTGATGATAAATAACTAATATACAGAAAAGGAACAATACTGTGTACTCACAGAAATGATGAAGGAATATGACACAAAATGTAAAATGAAGTTATTAGGCAATTGTATAATTTACAAAAGTTAGTTAAAATTATAATTTAATTAATGTATTGCACACCGTGCTGTAAATAAAACAAAAGGTTATCACTTATCACTGGGGTTCTTTAAATATACGTTTATGCAAAAGTCACCAACATAAAATCTCTCAACTGTGAAAGAAATCCATATTATATTATACAAGGTTGGGGGAATGTTATTATTAAAAACATAAATGCAACTTTAAATTCTACAATTTCTTCACCTATCATTTCATATTTCTATTATAAAATATATTCAAAAATGTTTCCGGTGAAAATAAAAAAATAAAACTTGGTTTTAAAGTAAGACCTGTGCAAAAACAAAATGTATCAGACAATAGGTTTACAAATGAAATAAATGAATTCTGTAATTTAATAAATTCCTCATAACTTAAGCAGCATTATTTAAAAAGTTAAAAGATTAAGGAAATTTAAATAAATAACTGGCATCTTTTTTTTTGGGATAACGAAATCACGGTTACCTTATTTACATAAAATTAACTTGTATATCATAACATGTTGGTTAATCAATAATACTTTAACAACAGTTAGTTAATAAAAAAATAAAAAATTGTCAAGAATGAAATTTCTATTAATTGCTTTATAGTACAAACATATTTATAATACAATTTAAGAAACTCATTCTCTATTAATTTTCTTCCCAATCTCAAAAGTGCTAGTTTAGCACTTCTTTGAACAATACCATTGTGTATATTTATCAACCGTTATGACTGAAATAATAATACAATTACATATTTGTAGATGTATTTGCTTAGAATAAGCATATAAAAAAATTTAATAAACTTTTTGTTTGAATAAACAAATGATTTGGAGTGTCTGAACATTTAATTACTTCATTACATGTTTAATGCACATCCTAAATTGATGCATATTATACGTCCATATATTTCCAACAAAATAAGTAAATAGAAATAAAAAGAAAAAAAAAAAGAAAAGTAAAGAATGGCATAATCCATTTATTAAACATTTAAAAAGAAATTCAACATAAATTTATACAATAAAAATAATAATACAATGAGTAAATAATACAAAAATGATTAACTAATTAAATTTTCATAACATATAACAATAATAAAATTATAAAGAATTAAAAAATAATTATAATATTGGAATGTATAAGAATTTTAATTATTAAAAAGTTATTATGTTACTCAACTCTTTTTCCATATAGACAACATAATGATTAAAAAAGTTCACTCCTCAAATTAATAAAAAATAAAAATTGCCTCACAGTACGACAGTACTGTTTTTCATCTCTAAAAACTTCAGTATGATATAGTACACAACTGAGCATAAAATATTAAAATTAATTAACTTTTACTTATTGAAAAATCAATGCAATAATATATCTTTATTTTGGACCTGAATCTTTTTCTGAATACTCACTTTCAAGTTACCATGACCTCTTAAAATCAGTTCATCTAAGAATAAAATATAAAAACAATATTCCAAAAGCTATTTTAACAGTTTAAAAATAAAATATAATTTTTTTTTTCTTTTCTGAAATTACTATTAATGTAACCAACCAAAATGATGATAACATAATAATGGATGATTAATAAGTTTTGACAGATATGAGAGAATTGTTTTCATATTCAAAACTGAATGGGAGGAACTGTACTGTCGTGTAGCTAAAGAATTATTTAACGCTTTAGCAAACATTAACACTGCGGATTGTGAAACATTCAATTTTTGCTGTTAGGATACATATTGAATTTAAGTAGATAAGGTCTGCTTAAAAAATTTCAATGGGTGTCCAATCTTACATTACATTGGTTGTGTTCTGCAACTTTCAGAAAGACATAAGGAAGGTTGTTGAGGCTAAAAAAATAACCTACTTAGAATTTTAAACAAAGCTTCAAGATTTTATCCATATAAAAACATTTTCTCAACTGTTGCAAAAATTTTTATGAAATTACTTTTTAGATTATTTTCTTTTAATATTAATATCCTTTAGTTCTGAATAATTTTATCGTCAGATGAGGCTTGATTTTATTGATTGGGTCAAATCAATAAAAAAAATTTATCTTTCTTTGGCTAATAACAATCCAAAAGGATCCTGAAAATATCCATGCATATCCAAGTCACAATATAATATAGTAGAAAAAAAAAAACATAAGCAATAGAATTATTCTCTTCTTCATTCTATGAATTAACAAGTAACTTTTAACCTAATAATAAAATTTTGAGGAAAATCTATCACGTACTTACTTAACAAAATTATCAAAATATAATTCATAAAAATTTTAAAATATATAAACAATAAAGATCCAGATAAAATCAAACATCTTCATGCAGTGTAACAACTTGTTACCTATTGAACTGCAGTTTATTTAGGAGTGAAATACTGAAGTATGGCTCCAACAAGATGACACTACAAACTCTACAGTGTGAATTTAATTACATATTTTGCAAAAAGATGTTTCTCTTAGCCAACAAGGCTCTTGAACTTAACTATACCTCATTACTTTTGGGATTTTTATATCTAATGATCAACAAGCCTTGAAAATTGTAAAAGATAGAAACTGAAAATTAAACAAGAAATCATAAACATCAGGATGAGATTACTATGAAGAAAATGGACAACAGGCGAATGCATAAATAATAATAATAATCATTTAACACAACTTCAAAAATGTATGCTTCTGAATGCTTGGAAATTAATAAAGTACACTTTTTCTATTCTTTTACTTTTAATTCTTAAGACACCCTTAAATAAAAAAAAGAATCTATTCTTTGATAAATAGAGATGTATCAGCTATCTTTGTTTTAATTATCAATTAATAAACTAATATTTTACTTCATTAATGAACGGAAAAGAATTGAAATGACAATCATAAAAATATGAAAATGTTGTTCTCACAGGGAAGGATATATATATATATATATAAAAGGTACATATTTAAATATGTATAGTTAATTTACTAAATTAATTAGCTCTAAATATATTCTTTTCAATAGATAAAAAGCATTACAACATAAATAAATTTCAAATTTTATAAGATACTTTTCAAATATTATTACAAACATTGATAATCATGTTTCCTTAATGGAATTATTTTGATACAGAATTGAAATTTATATAAATATTTATTAATAAATGTCAAAAATACACAAATGTAGAAAAAAGGTTTTATTGATGTGGAACATATCTTTCTAAAGATGTATTTGAACTTAATTAGTCAAACATTATTAAAGATACATCTTTAAAGCAGCCTTTTAATCATCTGCAGAAAATTTTCCCACATTACAAGAGGTCAAGATATTTTTATGTACATATTATAAATTTCATTTTATCACCCTTTGTACAATGGAGTACAAATCTACCATAAACACAACTCTTATTTTTTAGTTAAAAACATATTATTATTATTTTTCTCATAATTTCTTCGATATGTTTCAGGACTGCAAAAGAACACTCTTTTTTAAGTATAATGTGGTTTATAAAAAAAAAAAATTAATTATTTTTAAACCCATAATCTCAAATTTTTATCATGAAATGTAAAACTAAATATTTATCAGAATAATACTTATTATAAATTATGTACTGCTATAAGCTTTCTATTATTAGCACTTAGTGATCTGTTGTTATATACATTTAGAACTATCTTGAAAAGGTGAGGGATTTTATATCATTTTCTCTTTTTAATAATTGCTATTACTAAATTAGTATGACAAGTATCCTTACACATAACATAATAAAAAATATACACAACTTATAAGAAGTTGTGATACAGAGTTGTCAAATATTTAAAAATATTAATGTAGACTAATTGAAAAATAAAAACAATTTTTTTGTGCTAACATAAATATTTTCTGAAGGAACAAATCAAAATTCCACAAACTGTTTTATTAAAAAATTATACCATGTTTTATACATGTACAAAAACAGTATAACGTAGGTATAATATAATAACAGTAAAAACAAAACTGAGAGTATTAATATTTAAGAAAATATTATGTAAATGTTTTATGACAAGATTCCTTTCTTGATGAAAACTTAAAGAACAAAAACGATATAGAAATTTGTAGTGTATGAAAAAGACCATGACTGTTATTTACAACTATTGTGATAAAGTAATGAAAATAAATGTATAATCACAGCAAATGTCATATTTTACAGTTTTTAGTTTGACTATTTAATCTTTACATTACTTTCAATCACATAATTACTTACTGCAAACAGCCGATGAAGTAAAAAAAAAAAGGTTTGTGCTCAAAAAAATAATAAATTTTATTACTTATGTACGTAAAATAAAATTTACATAATTTTTATGATTAAACATAATTAGGTGATAAGTTTTTAACTTTGTATGTATTTTTTTATCTAATAAATCTAGATATTAGACCTGGAAAATAGATAACATTTTTTGATTTGACTGCTGTAGCAGCATTTCTCTTAAATCAATCAGGGAGTATACTGACCAATATTATGTAAGAACCTGTATTATAATAACAATTTATGCATCAAATTTTACTTAATATCATACTGAAGGTATTAAAGAATGGTTTGAGAGACAATTCAATGTAAAAAAATTATCTAAGTGTTGCCTAATTAGGTAAAAAGAAACAAAAATAATAACTATTAACAAATTCAAAGATATATATATATAAACACATTTAAAAAGAAATAAATTATCAATTTAGTTATTAAAAGAAAAAATCAATATTATAATATTCAGTAATGACAGTACGTACGTATATTTCTTTATAAACAAAAAAAATTAATTAAACAATTTTTATCATAACAATGAATACAGAAATAATATTCCTTCATTTTTTTACAATCTTAGATTTATAAATATGTACAAGTATAAAAAAAAAAAACATATTTTATTAAAAACAACACTAATCAATACTAATAAATAATACGTTAATATAATAATAAATTAATCCTAACATAATGTTAATATTTCCTTTATATTAAAGAAGAAGTAAAGGTACATGGTTATCTAAGTAAAATTATAATAAAATATACAAATTATTATGTTCTAAGTCTTTTTAAGGGAGAATGCTACAATGTTTATAAAATTAACAATGTTTGCAATTTAATATAAAACTAGCATGTTTAAAAAAATGAATAAAAAAGGCTTTTTATGGTAAAATAATAGTTGATATCTTAGCGTTTAATTTTTAAAAACTCATTGATTAATAACTAATTTAGTTCACTGAAATAGTGTATTTTTATTCAAAACACACCATATATATCACTATAATAGTATATTTATTTTACTGAAAATTTTTTTGAAGTTAAAACTTTAAGATTTATATAATTCCTTTGTACTATTAAAATTATATTTAAATAGACCACCTAATACAAAATATTGATACATCTTACCTTAATTTTTCATGAAAGAACTTTCACATGATACCGCATCCTTATCTTCAAAGACAATTGAAATAACTTCAATGACAGTGGCTGTGGCATCCTGCTTAAGTACTTTTATGAAAAAATTAAGACATGTCTTAGCTCAATGTTTTGTACTAATGGTCTTTTTAATAAAATTAAAATTTCTTTTTTTGTATATATATGAAAATTTACCACGTTTAACCAATAATAATAAGTGAAGCTTTTCTGAAAATGACATAGAATACTGTTTAGAATCAACTTAATATACAATGTAAACATAACATGAAGACAGGTTTAGAACCATATAATCCATAAAATACAAATTAATAAAATTATTATTTAAATAATAAAGCTTACTTTTATACAATATCCCCTCATACATTTACAATATTCTATATAAAAATTATGAGGGAAAGTTGTAACTCTTAATAAAGGAAAAAATCCAACTTTTAATGACTTTTTCAAGATAATTTATCAGGTACTATTTTCAGTGCAAAGGATCCAGAAATAAAAAAAAAAAAAAAATTAAAAAATGTAATTTCTGTTAAGTAGATATTTAGAAAAATATTTCATATGAAATCATGAATAATAACCCACATTACATGTACACATCTTACATCTAAAGAATACTGTTGTTTTGGTAGATGCAAACTTTTTATGGTACATATAATTATTCTACAGTCCAGTAATCTCCTCTAACAACGATTAAACATAATAAAAAATGGCCGATTGTGATGTTTTATTATATCATCATGCTATTACTGAATATATCTAGTTAAAGAGAGAATTTCAGTAACTTACATGTTAAAGGTTCTTATCTGTATACAGACATTAAAAGTGTATGATCATTTTATAGTCAGAAACATTAATTGCATCGAATGGTCACACAAGGAAAAACACTTTCTTCAGTCTGACTAAAACTAAAAATGTAGAAGTTGATGACATTTTCCAAAATAACTGTAGGAGTGTTTCAGAAGATTAAATTGCTCCTAAAAGAAACATAATCAGGGAAAAATGATTCAGGAAAATAAACCACCAAGTATCAATAAAATGAAAAATACAATAAAGATTTAAAACTGTACCATTTGTAGAAAATCATACTTTTTACATTTAAGCCTTAAAGCTTTAATATTAACAGTAAATGTATAATATTAACAATTATGTTATATTTTAAAATACATATTTTTCATTGAATAGATAAAATATATATGTATTATATGTACGTAAGTAAAGAATACAGATTTTACAGTACCACTAATACTCGCTATTATGAATTACATGACTTTTTTTTAATGAAAACTATATGTTTTTAAATTTATAGATCAAAACTTAAAATTTTGTTTACTTCGTTCAAAGAAGTATACTTTTTCATTTTTTACTGACTATGCATAAAATAATTTAATATTGTTTTTTATGCTAAACAAATTCATGTGTTCAACGTGCAGGCTTAAATGGCCTACATTATTTAATCCTCTAAACTCTCTTTTTTTTCTGTTTAGTCTCTGGAACTACCGTTAAGGTATTACTTCAGAGGATGAATGAGGATGATATGTATGAGTGTGAATGAAGTGTAGTCTTGTTCTTGTAATCCTCTAAACTGGACGGATTTTTTGGGAACTGCAAGTTTAACTAAGATTTTTTTACATTTTTAAAAAAAGTATGTTACATTTGTATGAAATCTGAATATCTTATGATTAGTTATTTTCAAAATCATACAAAAAATATACTTCACGATGTTGCAATTATTTTTTTGTATTTGGCAATCTGATAACATTTATAAGGCTATATAAGCCTGTCATTAAAATACTCTTGGAATAATCTACATCAGTTATTTATAAACTGAATTATCAGTTGTACAAGTAATGATAAAAAGTCTATATTGGTATCAATAATAATTAATGGACTATGAAATATAATAATTAGATAGAACTTAAAAATAGGTTTCATTAACTATTACTCCCATGGTAATGTTAATAATACATATTATTGTGTTAGATCATGTTAATATGTTATTAAACAGTCCATGTAAAACAAGAATGGTTACATAAAATCTTTTACATAATATATAAAACCATTAAGAATAAAATAGAAATTTGAAATATGCTCTAGGAAATTCATAGTTTCTGTTCTATACTAACAATAAACAAAGAGAGCATACATTTTTATATTTTGTGTTCAAGCCATTATATCCTTTTTTTTTTTTTTATTTCTAAGGATTTTAAAAATATGTTTTATAAAAAATAGTCATGGGAATTAATAATTATTTATAATCTTTTTTACAGAGTTAATAAACTATTTATTTTTAAAGATTATTGTTTTATCATGTTTTGGTTGCTACTGTCTTTAATTTCTAATCTAATTTTTTTTTTTTGGCAGTAAAGAGTTAAATTTACAACTAGTCTAAATACAATCTGGTACTTTTTTGGAATTTGCCTCCCAAACTTTCAATTTGTTTCTTCACAAATCTGCATAAATATACTCAAAATGTAATTCTACACTAAAATTGAGCTGGAAAAACACTTTAAAAAAATTTTTTATGGTTTTTTTGTTTAAAAAAAAAAAAATCACGTTTCTCCATCATAATTTTGCGTGGTAATGTTATTGTATAATATTTAAATGAATTGAAGCAAAAAGTAGTGACAAATTTTGGGGGGCAAATTCCAAAAAAGTTATGGTTTTTTTTTTCCAAAAAAAAATCACGTTTCTCCATCATAATTTTGCGTGGTAATGTTATTATATAATATTTAAATGAATTGAAGCAAAAAATAGTGACAAATTTTGGGGGGAAAATTCCATAAAAGTACCTCCTTAAATCATGAGTCTTGATTATTCTAATTTATCTAAATTTTACATCAACTTTTGTAACTTATTACATCTGCATTAACTTGCGTTCTGTTAAAATGACTGCACAGTATTTGTGTTAAAATGGCTTGCTACAATACCAAAAATAACATAATAACTGCTGTTCCTCTGTTACCTTAATTTGGTTATATGATAATACATATCAATTAAAATATATTTTCATAAAAAATATATATTTTTACGTAAAAAAATTAAAAAATTTCAATCATAGTTTGTAAGAAAGTCAGTCATAATTTTCTGTACATGTTAACAGTTTTTTTTGTTGTTGTTTAAACAGTACCCTTAATAAAAATTTAGGAAGAACCTTTTTTTTTATTTTAAAGTAAATTAAAGAATAAATTCAAAATACTACTATATAAACAGGAATAAAATTATAGACAAAGCATTGAAATAATTCATTTCAGTATTTCAAATAGGGGAAAAACAAAGAAATTATAATATAACTTGCAATAAAATAATTTAAAATACTTTTACCATTAATAATATATACTTATGCAAATTTTATATTTGAGCAAAAAAATTTAATTGTATACACCACATACAAAAGTACTAAAAATAAATATTATTGGCAATCAAATTTATGTTTGACATTATACATAAATAAAAAATTAAAATATATTTTTAAAATGAATCAAAGAAGTTTAGTTTTTCATATAAATTACTAAATCAGTCATCTAGTGTTAAGTAAAAAATTAGTAAATTTGGTTACAATGGCACAATCTCTCATTTTATTCATTTTTTTATATCAATAATGAATTACTGTTCAATTCATTTTTTAAGAGTAAAATATTATTAAAATATAAACATACTTAATCAAGGTGGTCTACTCATTTATATAGTAGTATACTCAATTCACACTAAGAATCTCTCTAGCTTGAATTAAATTTTAAATCCAAATACAGTAATATACTCAGAAATTTATATTGCAGTTTGCGATTAGAAGAATGGTTTGGGTTTTTAATCTGTTTACAGTCTCAAGTTGAATATGAGGCGAGAGGTTTTACCTTATTATTTGAAGAGAGACAGATTGATTGTGTAAAATTAATGTAGATATGTATTAATCTAATAAATAAGAATTTATTAAAATAAGTTGATAATAGTCAACATATAACAAAAAAATACATACCACATATTTTTATAGTGAATAATAAAAGTAAAGTGTACTATTATAACCAATAATTATTGTAAAATCATACACATTGTACTAACATGTTAAAAAAAAAAATTCTAATGTGCAATTATAAAATTTCAACAATGTAAAAACTAGTTAATAAATATAATAGAAGCTGATCAACAGCTATATACTTATTACAATATACAGTGAACCATTCTGAAAATATTAAATGTTTGCAAACTTGATAAAATAAGATTCTAATAATTTATACGCTAAAACCATTTATTTAACAGCTAATGGGAAAAATAAATAGTTTATGTTTATGAACACTACTTGACAATTTAGACTATTCAAAAACATAACTGGAATCGACTGATTTAAACAAACTTGTATGGTTGACTATAAAATACATAGCATGGCTTCATTTAACATATTAAAAAAATGTCTTAGTTTAAATAAACATAACTTATATAAATATATAAATGAAACGCACATTAATAATTGCAGTGCTCATGTCATTTATAATTATGTACCCTACATGAACTTCCTAATCTGCTCACAACAATAGTAATAATTTTAACAATAACAATAAGTAATCTTTAAGAATAAATTTAGTAATAGAATTTATTTTTAAACATTTTTATTAAACTTTCACTCAGGCTGAATTTTGATTCCTCCTACTTCACATTTTTCTTTTGTTTATACTTGCTGTGTCCCAGTTTGCGAAGGTGTACAAAAAAAAAACAAAAAAACATTACTGCTATATACCTAGACTAAATTAATAAATTAACTTTTACTTTTATTCTGTATCTAGATTCAAATACGTAAAAAAACGATAATTGAAATTTTAAGTAAATTTCACTAGCCAATACATAGCTATCTAGTACAGAAAACAATGACAGACGATCATTATTTTCACAAACTGTGGTCAGACAGAAACTTAAAATATGACAATCATGATTAATTAAAATTTTCATTCAGGCACAACAACCACATTCTATCATCTATCAAGCCACCATCCTCTTTTCTGGTAGAAACGCATAACTGTTGTTCACTATAAACATATAAAATAAAAAAAAAAAATATTATAAACACTCCTTGAAAACATTCAAATCATTTCTGAGTTTCAAATCGTAATTTATATGTTCTGTTACTTGTTTATAATTTTCATTAATTATGATGGAATGAAATATAAAATTATTCACTTAAATGAGTCTTTATATCTACTGACCGTAATAAAAAATAAAACTCAGGATCTTTCTCAATTGTTAAAAATAAACCAAAAAACAAATCAATATTTTTGTTAATAGCATGAATATGTGGTTCAAAATCATTTTTTTTTATATGTTTTCAGGTTAGTGAGATCATTACAATTTTGCAATCTCATAATCTATATTATCAACAATGTAAGCAACCATATGCTACAATAATAAAATATTATTTACTAAATTATTTAACACAATATTTTACGTTGTATAAATATGATTATATGTTTGTTATATTACATAAATTTAATGATTTTCTTGTCCATTATAGTGCTAATGTTTTATGGTTCCACAACAACGTATGGCAGTAATCAATTTTCCTTTAATATTTGTGATTTATTTTTACAAGCTAACAAATAACTAAGTTTAACTTTCAATAGAAAAGCTTAAAAAAAGGAAATCAGTGTATAGCTGCATTCTCTTTGCCCAATGTATAAATTTGTGTTATAGAAATACAAATTCTGAACATGGCATGTGTTTAGAAATTATTTATTCTGTATAATTATCTTGATTTGTAAAAAAGCACCGACGTGACGTACAATTTAACAGAAAAAAAAAAATGATAATAAGCATATAAACATTCAAGGTTATAACAGCTAACCCAGTGAATGCAAACAAAAAAATAAAAAATAAAGCAAATGAATGGTTTTTTAATTCAGAAACAACAATTATCAGAATTTAACATGAATCTAGAGTTCATCACATTACATTATACACACACATACAAAAATATATATATAGTAATCTATAAACACTAAAAATAATAAGAATTTAAAAAAAATAATTTGTATGCTCTCATAATACTGGCCAAAAGAAATGAAACATTACATACTACAAAAAAAAAAAAAAAAAAACTAAAAAAATACTGAAATGCAAATCTATTGGTAAAAAAACTCTAAAACTTAACAGTGTAAAAAACAAAAAAACAAGCTAAGTAATAAACAAGAATAAAGTAATATGGAGGCATTAGAAACTAATTAGTTTCTTTGATTAATTTTAAATGTTTTAATTTTAAACTATTTGTGCCGCCGATACATATTTTAGTTACTATGGAAACTTCTCGAATTAAATTTCATTATAATTTACTTATTACATCATCAAAAAATACGTAAAACAAATTTAAAGACAGCAGGAACTGCACAGCAGCTTATTATTATCATAATAAATACATATTCTATATAAAACTAATTCACAAAGAAAAATTTAGAATGGTTTTACATACCACATTATTTAAGTTCTTCAAAAACATATAAATTATTCTTAAATGTGTATAATAATTATACTAATAGATTAAATGTAATAAGAAACACAGTATTAATAATAATAATTCTGGAATTAAAAGAAGGCAAAATTTATACCTTATGATAACAACTGTATATTATTTTAAAAGAGCAAAGAAATAAATCTCTACTTTGTTAATGGAAGCTGTGATACTACTAAAAGTGATTTATGAATTTATAATATTATAAAATTAATAATTAGGTACCTAATTTCGATGAGCACATTTTCTTGAATTGATGTAGCATCTGGAAATTTATTTTCAATAAATAATGTAGAGAGTTTGTATTCTTCCTAAATATTTTCGTATTATTTAAGCCATTCTCTATTTA
>JAAAKQ030053740.1:0-16149 GCA_010016005.3 Zanna intricata | reverse complement strand
GCTTCACGATTTCTTCATTATCATTGGAGTTCCCTCAAGTTTCAAGAAGTGTTCTTTACGAAATTGTTAGTGAACGAAAAAAGTACCAAAAATTGTGCTCACGATGCAGTGTTGCAGTGGCTGTTAAATCAGGCGGCAAACTTTTATGACGATAAATTAACGATTATGACGAACCACAAAAGCTTGTGGTTCGGTATGATAAGTGCCTTAATATTGAAGGTAACTATGTAGAAAAGTAGATTAAGATGCTGGCTTTCATGTAAAAATAAAATAATTATGAAAAGTCTCTTTGTTTTTTAAATTTCAAAACGGTACTTACATTAAAAATACACCTCGTATTTTGCTGTATGGTATATTCTCTGTTAGTAAACTGTATTTATTAGAAACTGATATCATATGTATAATTGAAACTTATAATAAGTAACTTATAAATACTAAAAATATTCTGATTGAAAGCACAGAACCTTCTGATTTACTGTATATTTATTACAAGGATTGATTAGATCATTTAATTCCTTTTTGAATTAATATAGATGTGAAACTACTGTACTTATAGGCCAGAAGAGTTCTCTCGGGAATTCAATCTTCTTACTGATGTAAGAAGATTTACTATTTGAGTCTTCTTATCAGACTTATAATCCTATGTTTACTGCAGCAATATTTACTATAATGTTTTTCTTCCGTTATTTGAAATTAAAAAACTGGAAAAACAGAAAAAGGAAAACTTTGTTATTACTTTAATCATTAATTCATAAGAATGAAAACAACTTTGTAGATTAATCACTTTTTAAACTCATCTATATGGATTCCAGTAAAGATTTCTCGAACAGTTGCTACTTCTTTATAACCTAGAGTGGAAAAATATTTAAAAAAATTTTTTTTAGCTTAACTGCATTTCTGTATTATTACCCAGGAATTAAATTATGTAAAATTAATTTATATACTGATTATAGTATAAAGTTTTGTAAAATTTATAATATTTTCGAGTTTAATTTACATTGAAATTAGAATTTTATTCTTTATTTAATTTTATAATTGTAATCTTATAGTCTAAGTAATCAAAAAGCTGACATATTTTCTTTCCTTCAAATGTAAACGAGTCTTTTGAGTTTATAATCATTTGGACAGTATAACGTTCTTTTTATTATCTATTTCACGCTGTTGAATTAGGTTTTGCTCCTGTATCCATAATTTGTAGGACGCGTTACTATTTTAATAAAATCTAAAACTAAATAAGGGAAAATAATATTAGTGTATGTAGCTGGTTGCTTGAACCGAAAAACTCTTGGAATTTCTTAGAACCTTCATATTATATTTCATTTGGTTTAATCTTTCTGTTTGGAACTAATTTATTTATTTGCTATAAACAGTAACAACAAGCTTATGCCCACTTACAATTGCTGTTGGATGGTAAATAAACTTTTGTTGGATGCAAAAAATGCTATACCTGAACGTGATTCGAACCCAGAACCTCCGGATGAAAAGCCAAGACGCTACCACTTCGCCACGGAAATCGGCGGAGTTGTTTAGTTGTCATTGTTTTATAGTTGTGTTACGCTAATGCAACTCAAAATTTCCGAAAATTGGTTTGTAAATGCTTAAGTCTTTTTTTAAATTTCTTTTGAATCTTTCTTTTTATAATTTATTCCCAATTTTATTATCTTGGAGTGAATTACATGGGTTTATTTTTTACATCAAGATGTTCTTAATTGTTTAAAGCAATTAAAGGATGCAAACAGCATATTTTCTTAATGATGGTAAATAATCGATCTTAAAATCATATTTTACTTATCTTTAATGTATATTTGAAAAACAGTTAAGAAAACTGGTTTGTAAGAATAATGGGTACCTGTAGGAAAAGAAATTTATTGAAGTATAGTCTTGGTCGGATTTACGCAAAATCTGATCAAACTTGTCATGCTCCTACTTTTCAGTAATAATACCGAGAAATAGTTAGATTTACTCTGTATAAATAGAATTGGATTGAAGAATTTTTAGGTATTTTTTTACTTCATTTCGTGGTCCCTGTATGGGCAGATTTTTCTTTTCCCATTTTCTATTTCATTCTTTTATCCGAGATTTCATCTTTTCTGAAGTCACTCCAGAAAAGCTATTACTTGTAGCATGTTGTGTGCTACTACTTGTAGTATGTTTAACATTGTGACCAGATACCAACAGAATCTATGTGTTGATATGAGATCCTAAAGAATTATTGAATCATTTTATTTATTTGATCGATTTAATAGCTCTGTCTACCTATTTACATGTTTGGGATCCTTTTTCGTTTCTTGTGACTGTATAAAATTCTCGAACTACTAGAGTTGTGGTGCTTGTAAAACCGGGTTATCTCGTTCTGTTATCCTCCTTTATAATAACTTTTTCAATATATTACATCTCGTTTTTCCTAACAACTACAAAAGTTTGGAAATCTGGAAGTTTGGAAAAGTATTGAATGATAACGTCATCCAATAAATTATGACTAAGATTAAATTCCTGTGGAATGATATATACTTAGCGTAATTTTAACACAACTGTAAACAGTTCTATTATCTCTTAAAAGAGATAATATGAGGATATACAAGCAAGTGCGCAATCTATTAGTACTTGTGTAGAGAAAGTGCTTGTAAAGAAAAATTTCATAATTAGGAGAGCTTAATTCTCTGAATTTTACAGTTATCACAAAAAAATTCTGGCGTCCTTACAACTTCCGTACCACGCATTTACTGACATGAGTCTAAACCCATGTCCTATTATTTCATTCTCAAATAAAATTCATCAACTAAACCTTATCTTACTTAGAAAATGACTAAAATCTTAAAAATTGTAAGAAATTTTTTCTAATTAATTTATAACATATTTTTATATTGAAAATAATGGATATCTTTTCAAAAAAATAATATTCATAGTTATAGGGTTATAGATTTTCTGTATGATTAAAATAATGATTTATTTTAAAACTCTGTTTTTAATTACTCTACTCATATAAAAATCAATTAAACATAAAATAATTAATAGTAAAAATAACTTTTCTAAATAATAGAATTTTAGCTATGCTGAAAACGAGTAAAACAGATAAAGAGACACTTTAATTACGAAGAAGAATTTCTGAACGTAACCCCCGTCTTGCTTTATGAAAATTCATCCTTTGATATTTAATGTTCTCTTCTTGTAATCCACTGGGACAACCATCATTCTTTTAATGTGGTTTTTAAATCTCTCCTTTTTTTTTGTATGTTTCTTCCCGACATAATGGATTTTTTCATTAATTATTAATTAATATAAATTCTAATTACCCTCATTCTGTAAAAAATTTAATAAATTTTGTTTAATGTTTTAGATTTTAGAATAAAAAAATTCAAGTCCAAACATTAGTCACCCAAACTCTGATTTAAAAGCAATTTTAAATAAATAATTTAAGTTTGATAAGTTAAATGTGCACTGCTAAATTAGTTTTCTTTTAACAAATTTACAATAAAAAAAGGTTTTTCATTGTCGTTTATAAATGAACAATTTTTGTGAAATTAAATATAATTTTTGCAGTATACTTTCTTATAAAATATAATTATAAAACTGAAAAGTTTAATGTTATTATATTAAACTTTTCAATTTTAAATTTTTAAAGAAATAATGAAAACAAAAACTTTTTTATGCCTTCCTTCTTTTTTATTAATTTTACTGTAGTTATTTTTTGTTTGTTTTCTTTTCTTAACAAACAATCGAGTGTTTTCAAATAAAACTATGACTACATGAATACCATTTCATATTTCAAGAGCTTTAATGTGTAATATTCAAAACTATTGTAACTCAGATACATTTCTCTTGTGAAGTGTTTTGGGAATGAGTAGATAAAGTTTTATTACTTCAACTCAATGTGAATGAGATAAAATTTAATATATACACCTACTTCTAAAACTAGTATCATATCGAGTTAAAATGTTGTTGGCAATGTAAACAACTCAATGATTATTAATAATGTAATATAAGCTTTAATAATTTAATATAAAATCGGCCATCTTGTATATACAAGTAAAAATCGTTAAAATGTTTTCTGATGAATGGTCTATACAATATAATTTACAAAATAAACTACATGAAATATATTGTATAATAGACTGTACAGTACTTTAAAATCACATTTTCTAAATTCTAACTCTTAGAAGTAAGCAAGAAAGTTAGCTGTAGACGTAAATCTTAGTAGTAATCCATTAAAGTGAAGACAACTATTATACTCCAATAAATATTCTTTAAATACATTCTGACTGAATTTGAATAAATTCAAAGATATTTCCAAGATAAGATAAGATTAGATTAGTTTTCTGATTGAATAATCAGAATTCAGATTGTCTAGCTCTACTTACTTAAGACAATCTCAAGATATTTTATGTTCATTTACTGTCATTATTGCTCAGTATTGGAATACTATAGTTTTATGAAATACAACGTGGATAATTTGAATATTTAAATTATTTTCATATAGAAAAATAAAATAATACGAAAAGATTGCCATGCCATTAATTAAAATTATGTAATTTTTTTTTTTTAAGAAAAACAATGCGTAACGATTGAGTAAATACACAAGAATTAGCAGGAAAAATTTCATAGAATCGGCGCTTTCTATTTGAAATGTTAGTAGTGACAAGGGAATTGTTATTTCATAAGTTGCTAGTATTCATAATATCACATTATGGACCCTCATAACATTATTATTTCCTTTCCAACAATAAAAAAAGTTGAATGTTTGAGTGATGTGCTTGTGCCATTGAATTACTTCGTCGTTGAACAGAGTTAAAATGTCAAAATTCATGGTTTTCTTAAAAAACAGACTATCATTAACTTAAAAAATAAAACACAAATCTATTGGTGACACATCTATTAGTGGTAAGATTAGTTTTATGATACTCATAAATTCGTAAAGGGTGTTGACACCCTTTTACTATCATAAGTGACAAAGAATTTTTCTAAGTGATAGAAGGAAATAGCGTTAAGGAAGTACCATCGGAAGTAAAAATAGTTGTGGGAAGTTTTCATAGTTTTCTCTAAAATGTTCTAGAAATCTATCATGTTTTTCAACAAATTGTATTAGAAGAAATGTGTCTTTAGAGCAGATATTAATATAAATAACAATGAAAGGAGTTTTTATCACAAAGCTTGATAAAGGTAAATGTTTTTTGAAATAGTATAATCATAGAAGATGAGAGATTGTGTTTTTTATGCGATTCTTAGATGAAAACTAGATAGGGAATCTTGGAGAGCTGCATCAAACCAGTCAAATGACTGAAGACAAAAAAAAAACATGAACACAAGAAAAAAAAAAGACTTACTTTTTGCCAGTAGGTTATATACAGTAAGGGAGATACAGATAGTTAGAGGGTGAGGCAAAGGTAGATCTGTTCCCCTACGGCGAGTATCTTCTCCCTTGAATTACATAGCTATAGGTGTAATCGTCTGAATGAAAATCGATATCATTTCCATTGTTATAGAATCTTTTTTTGGACAAAAGCAGAGAATATTTTCTGATGCGAATTATAACGTTTACTTGTTTAACAACTCAATCTAAAGTATTTTTAACTAGTCTGAAACGAGAAGAAGGCTAAGATTTTACCCGCATATTCATTATCTATTTACATTCAATCATTAAACCTCATCAGATGCACCGAATTCGATGATATTTTTTAAATTTTATAGAGAACATTCCTCTAGCATATTTTTCGAGATAATTTAAGCAAAAATATTTTAAACATAACTTATAGGTTCTACTTAGACAATCTAAAAATATTTAATGTTCATTTATCGTCATTATTTCTTGCTATTGGAATGCTAAAATTTTATAAAATACAACACGGACAATTTGAATATTTAAATTATTTTCAAATAGAAAAATAAAATAATGTATTTCAATAATATGCGTTATCGTGGTTCAAATCTAAAAAGTGTTTGGAAAATTTCTCTCTCTCTCTCTCTCTCTCTCTCTATATATATATATATATACATAAAAACACATTATTACTTAATGAAGACGCATATTTTTAGATTCCAGATTACTTTAATTCATCCAGCTGTTAGTATATTCTCAGTTATTTTATTTATCAGTACGTTTGTTACGTTTGTTATTTTACCTTAATGTTCTCTGAAAATGGTTTTTGTCATGTGGTTAAAGTTTTCAGAGATCTACTTAAAACTTAAAATTAAAAAATATTAAATAATAAAAAACTTAAAAACCTAATAATAAATAAAACCAACTTAAAAAAATAAGTGCTAAAACGTAATAAAAAAACTTTTTTCGTTATTTTTTAAATTTTGTGCCAAGATAAGAGAGTAAGTTCTTGATAACTATTAAATGGGCGCCGTTTTCAGTATGTTAAAGTTTAATAACTTTTTTAAAAATTGATTTATACATTTGTAGAAGTCTTGAGATCCCTAAATAGAATCTTCTTGATTCGAAGCCTTTAGATGCCGCTTGCCCTGTTTTATGAAGACTATACTTTCTTGCTTGTACCCTTCAACATTCCAAGATCAACTGTATTCACTGTGCTCAACTGAGATCACCTGAACAGTATCAAGGTGCCATTAGAGTTAAAATATTATTAGTTCGACCAAACTTCGTATTAGCTGTGCTACTCTGACGTTAAAGTTTTTCTGTTTTGTTCAAATCTTTTCTTATTTTATTCTATAAATTATCTGCCGACATTATTGGCAAAGTGATAGCATTTCTGCCTTTCATCTGGAAAATTTTGGTTGTGTTCAAATCCTTGTCGGAATTGGGCATTTTTCATACGCTACGAAATCATTTTTTATCAAAAAAAAAAAGAAAGACAGCTTATAACTGAGTTTTAGCCTGTTGTTATTTTCATGAATAAATAGATAAATAAATATAAATATTTTTATATAAATAAATGAAATAAAAAAAAAAAGGTTGCAAGGGTAAAAAATGTAGTTATTGATAAAGAAATTAATACGTTTTAATCTCTAAAAAAACTATCATGAAATTCAGTGACATCTTGGTTATATTTAAAAATAAAAAGCTTTAGAAATAATTGAAATGATAAAATAATCTTGGTTTACATGATAAATTGAATTTTGTTCTTAGTTTTAATTCTATTCTTCTAACTTATGTTGTTTTTTTAAATCACGGTAAGGTCTTTCTTATTTTTGAATCTTTTATAAACGGTAATATAAAAATATTCTTTAATAATTATTTTATATTTTTATTCCGTATTTCGTATTAATCACATTGTTTTTCTTATATTGCTATTGGATATCATATTAATTTCTCTTTTATATTAACAAAAAATTAATTCAATAATTATTTTAATGTTATTTTGTAATTAATCTTCTTGTACCTTTTATATATTCAGAAATAAAAACCGTTTTTACAAACTACAATATCTGGTACACTAAAATCTTATATAATACTAAAAAAAAGAACCCTTTCAATGTTAAACATCAAATTTTATATGTTTGCACCTCCAGGGAACTCTTTTCATTTTCTATGTTATCAACAAATCCCATTGTACCTCTTTCTGTATGGCTTTACCTCATAAAAATCCCTTTCATGATTATGATAGAATCTTATACTTTTCAATATATGTCGATTAACGTTATATAAACATAGTAACTACTTCTTTTGTGTTCTTTTATTGTTCGGTTTATAATTTATTTATTTATTTTTATTTTTACAAATAATTAAGTCGTTATTTTATTCAAAATATTAGTTAATTACCTCAATAAAACTACTGATAAAATAATGTAATAATCAATTCTGTAATTTTAAATAATTATTATAATTTTTTATTATTTTTTGCATCTAATGGAACATCATGGCTGAGAGGCTACTTCATTTCTTGTTTCTGTATAAAATAAATAATAATTTTATTTTTATCAGTATATATTAATACATTATATAGATCATGTCATTGTAAGAGTAATTATAAATACAAAAAGATAAATTGTGAGATAAAAAATAGATGTAATTAAAAATCCGTATTATTTATTTAGACATAATCACAAGAAATCACTTTAAGGAAAATGGATTAAATATATACTAGGAAATAATTCACTCACTTCAGAAATCGCTACTGAAAATTATTTCCGGCTCACATTTATGTACACGTTGAACAGGATGCAGAAAATAAATTTTTTCTTAAAATTATTATTTGAAAATTCATTGAAAAAATAATTTTTTTTCTGTAATAGAAAATTGTTTAAATTGTAATTTAAACAGGTATGTGGACACACACACACACACACACACACATAAGCGACTTCTTTTCGGCAAAGATTACATATTTATAAATATAAACACAAAAATTAACATACTGGAATTTAACTTTTTAAATATAGTTCTATACTAGCGATTCCCAACCTTAGGTCCGTGAGAGCATCAATAAAATCAACTATTCTAAAAGTAAAAAATAATCTTAATAGGAAAAAGAGTTAATTTTAATTAATTGAGATGTTTAATCCATTGCATTATTCAAATATTTAATGAAGGTACATTAAGTTGGTACTAAGGTTAATTAGAAAAAAATGAGTGGTCCTTCCGAACACAGTTTTGGCCATAAGAGATACATGACAATGAAACGTTTGATAACTGATAGTTTACATGATTCATATATATGATCTGAAATTCATTTCTGTATCTTTAAAATTTGTTCAGACTTTTTTAGAGAGTTCCGAAGGATTATATTATATTTTAGGCGAGAATATCCTTTTTATTTAGAATTCCTTATTAAATAAATATCGTTATTTAATCGTTATTAAATAAACATTTAATAACGAAGAAAAACGTAGCGTATTAAGATGCTTCTAAGCAAAACAGTATGGTTTGATTTTTATTTACAAACGAAATCAATTTGATCATTCTACAAGAACTTTTCCACTTATAAAACAACCATAAATGTTATATTTCTTTTAAATAATTTATATTTCCTCAGGTACAGATACATTTGTGTCATTTTCGAAAAGAGGGGTACAATGAAGTGCTTAAAATATTTTGAGACAGGTTATTAATGAACAATAAGAAAAGTAAGGGATCGAGAACTCTCTCTGAAGCATTCCTCGCTCTACATCTTGAAGTGAGGACTTTTAATATGCTAATAAAAATATGAAACTTTCAATTAATTCTTTACAGTTGATAAGGTATGATTCCAAACAGTTGTAAAGAACTTTTTTTATAGAATAGTTACTAATTTTTTTATTAATAAAAAATGTGAGACTAAATCGAATGCTTGAAAATGCAAAAAATTGAAAATTGGATTTTTTTGTTGCCTACACAATTTATAATATTTTCCAAAAATTTGAGATTGGTTGTGTCAATAAACAATTATTTTCTAAAACTAGGCTAAATGTTTGGTAATATGTTTTTTTCTTTCCAAAAAAAGTCGGTTATTCATATAATTTATAATATTGGAAAAAATTTATTTAATTCTATTATAAAATTAAAAATTGAAAAGTTTTGTATGTTTGGTGAACTTACGAACATTTTCTTTCAAAATTTATTTATTTTGATAACTGTCTACATAGTTTTAGGTTTATTGTTTGAAATAGATGTTATATTATCGTAATATAATGTTTAGTATTTCCCTATAACTTTATCATAAATCTGTATTTCTTCGCATAGAGCTAGATATTATAATTTCATTAAATGGCCTTTAGTAAACCATCCATATTTCTGTTTATTGTTAAATTGTATCGTTTTTACTAACCAGGTAAACTAGAAAGAAACATTTTGAAACGCATTAAGAAAATTGTTCACATTTTCATCAGGGCTAATTTTTTTATGATTACTTTCCCAATTTTTCTGATGATAAGATTTTCAAATTTCTAATTGAATCTTTTTTATTGATCAGCATCTTTAAAAAAATAAAAAAATGTTATTATTTTCGTACGCATCTTTTGATTGATACTACTGCTATTTCTTAATTTTGATTTGAAAGACCGTAATTTGCAGAAAAGGATAAAAAAATTATCTTTCGTTAAATTTTTATTAATAATATTGTCTGTAATAATAATATTGTCGAGATTCTTATAATTTCTAGTTTTCTGGGATCACGTATTATTTACAATCGCTACTAAGTGACTGTTATTTATTTTACTCGCCATGCAAAGATAAATTTGTTAATTAAAATCCAATAATATACTTGTAATCAAGAGGCATTATCAAAGACCAGTCAGCATTAAATTATAAGTGGTCCGGCAGGCTTAAAATATCTTACCGTATGATTTTCCACATGAAATAAGTTGATTCTCATAACAATTGTTTTACTTTCTATTACTGTTAAATTAATATTTTAAATATTTCTATTAGTACTTTTTTTTTGTTCCACAGAAAATTGAACTAAAATTAAATTTATTTTTAGCTATTAACAGAAAAATGTAATTATTTAATCGAAATGCTAACTTATTTCACATCCGTTTAAAGATGAAGGATACGGTATTTAAATACGGTATTAATATATACGGTATAATATATACGGTATTAATATATACGGTATAATAATACGGTATTTAATTACGGTATTTAAATATTTTAAAATAAATTACAGGAAAACTTAAGGTGAAATGTCTAACTTCTTTATCCGTGCATGAGATTGCTTTTGCTCTAAATCAAGCATCATTAGAAATTTGGGTTGGGTTTGCTGATTTCCGTCGTTTTGTTGAAGGTGGTATTAATGTTTAGAGTAGAATTTGATGGATAGTTTTTGTTCGTGATGTGTACGATGCATACTTCTAAAAATAAATTGTCAAATCCTACAAGCTTTAGCCTATCAAAAGTAGTAAGAAACTGAAGATGAAAGATAAATTATAATCGATTTTAATACTAGTTCTGTGGTTTTTTTATAGTGATTTTAATTTTTTTTGTGATGTCGATGTGATTTGAATGTATGTTTACATATTTATCTAATAACAACTTGGTTGAAAGAAAAATATATTTAAATGAAATATTACTGAGATAGTTCATAATCTAACTTCATCGTAACTTAAACAAAAGATATATATTATGTTAAAATTTTCTTTTGGGTTCCTAACGTTCATGATGAAATTTTATTGTTTATCCCTCTTCGACATTCTCTTATTTTCTTACTATCCATTTTTTCTTCCACGAAACACTAAATTCCTTATTGTAGGAATTTCTTTCGAATTCCTTAGTATATCTTTGATACTATAGGATTCCTTTTCTGTATTAAATCTTTATTTGTCTATTTTTATTATTAGGTTTTTTTAATTCCAACTCAGTATTATTTTCCTGTTCCTTGTCCAATCTTTTTACCCTATTTAAGCATTTAAAATTATTCCTGTAGGTGAAAAAAATTGTACTTCTGCATTACATGTAAACAAAAATAGACTTCATTATTTTACTTTGTCATTATAATACATAACAGTTAATAATAAATATTATAGAACCTGTTGAGTAAAAAGGATTGAATGGCATTAAACAAACAATGACATAAACAGCTCGTAAAAACTATGTCAAAGAACTCAAAGAAACTTTGAAGATCATATTCTCTGATAAAACTATTTTCATTCAGTGACGATAAAAATAAAGTTGGTTGTATTAGCAAACATTAAGTGAACTATCCAATCTGAAAGATAACTGAATAAAATTTAAGTACCTCGTCTTGATTGTATCTTCTGACTGGCAATTTTTTTTTGTGTTTGTTTTTTTTTTTGAGAGATTCTTACAAAGTGTTTACGAAAATAAAACATTAATTAACATTTTAATTTTGTTATTCCAGTGAAAGATCATAATCAAAATAAAAGTAATTATCTAATCTTAGCAGCTGTTTCGCTTCTGAAAGATTGATATTTATAGAAAAAAGAAGATTATGATACCATATTTAACTCTGTTTTATGATACAAATATTTATTTATGTGAGTCTAAATTTAGTATTTATGTATATAAATACATACATTAATAAACTATAATATTAATGCATTTAAAATATCTTCTATCATTAAGACACAGGAAGAGTCTTGTAGCAAAAATATATTTTGACGAAAAATATTTAAATTGGATAAAACTTACAATGTAGTAGTTATTGATACATTTTTTTAACTGTCAGTTTTATATACAAAATGTAACGAGAAGTTCTCCCGGAACTTTCACAACCTATTCTAGTTGTAAAAATAATTTAAAAAATTCGGATAAACATATGTTCTAAATAGCTTCGTTTCCGAGTTACGGCTAGTGGAAGATTTATCTCGGATTTCAGCTAATTAGAATAAGGTGTATTAAAACTTTTTAGAACTTAATTAAGGAAAGGTATTAGTGATTTCTTAGGGTTTTTATCTGAAAAATCGAATAAAATAGGTTTTAGACCTGTATCTGCAGTAGTTATTGTGAAATCTGGAATGAAAACCAAAAAATTGGGGTAAAACAATTGTTTTTTATATTGGTGGTAAAATAACTTTGTTAAATGGGGAATAAAGATATAACACTTATAAACAAAACTTGTAGAGAATTTAATTCTGAACAAAATGATTTAAGATAAGTTGAACAAAACAAAAAAATAGTTGGAAAAATTCCAATTTTATTTAGAAATACTACATTACTACATTTGTCAGAAAACTACTTATTTCTCTAAATTAAAACCAAAGATTGGGTGATGTGAAAAATTTGTAAAAACAAAATTTGCAGTTAAAAAGTTTTTTGAAGGTCCCCGAAGAACCTCATGATACACTCTGTATTTATTTTGAGATGGATCCGTCAGTTATAAGTCACTTATGTTTATATTTTGGAAGTATTGTAGGATTTTCATCGGATCTAATTAAATCTTCATCTCTTGGTATACTCTATGGATTTGAAATCAGTATAGGCAGTTTCACTTTTTTCATAGAATTCCTGAAGGTATTAATAAAAAATAAAAATAGAAAAATACAACCGTAAAATTTCACAGCTATGATAATATATAACTTCCATGTCCGTAATATTATTATTTTCTATTTTGCAAAATTTTCTTGTATAGCTTTATTGAGAAAATCATTTTCATTGCGCTTAGAATTAACAACTACGCTCCAACGATCGCCAATCTGAAACCCGCGAACGCGAAATATTGGCATATTGCAAGTTCCACTCTTCCTCTTACTTCGCCAAGAAGAAGAGCGAAATACGGAAAAGAGCCCAGCAGCCAACAGCCGCAAGAAGAAGAGGTCTCCAGCCCACCAGCCTACGACAGGTACCCACAAAGAGGCCTGCCCTTGAGCCTCTCGGGGCAACAGGTAAAGGTTTACGGAATTGTAACTCGCTTACAGCCGGTTTTATGGAAAGGCAGGCGAATCAAGATGAGAAGAAAGAAGAAGATGGCGACGAAAAATAAGAAAAGAAAAACCACGCTACGACGAGGTTCCAGCAGACAGTGCCAGCAGAGAACCAGTAGGAAGGGCAGCCAAACTGAAGAAAACGCCAAACTTCTTCTCACCTATTACCCATTTTCCTCAACATACTTACAATTTACTTCAGCCATCTCATGCGACTCCCTCCGGAAAGGGGAGAAGCGTTGGTCCGGAAAGGGCTCCGAAAGGCGTATTCCTGCCAGCTCGAAGGGCGCTAGCACCGAAAGGACTTCAACGGATCGACTGAATGGGAATCACGCCAGAAGCACCGGGCTATTGCATGCCCAGGTTCCCGAATTCGGCCCCAATGTTTCTACAAACACCCATAGGAACGAAAAGTAAATACAAAATCCGTCCATAAACTAAAATCTAAAACCGCCAGTTAAAAATAATGACCCGTCCGTAACAAGAAAGACACAGCAACAAGGGACATCAATACAGGCTCTGCGAATTGTAGGGAGGAAATGCAAAATCCCGCCATCCTTGCGTTTCGTTCTATTGCGTTTAATCATTATGACTTTTTTCAATTTGTTGTACTTTTACTATAAAAAAATTAAGATGTACAAGTTTAGACAAATGTTTTTCTGCGTATCATTATAACCACTGTACTCTTCACTGTACAGTGAAGAATATCATCTAACCACTATACACTGTATAGTATAATAGATAGTATATTCAGTATAATAGACAGTCAACTTTTACAGCAATTTAATGAAATTTATTTTTCCCACATAATTTTTATTTCCATCCCTATGTGAATTAAAATTATGAAATTATCTACTCACTTATAGTTTTATTAAAATAAATAGGTCAATCGAAAACACTTTTTTTTTTGTACTGAAAGCTGAAAAAAAATCTTTTTAATGTTTGCTACATTGAAATCAATCATCGGAAAAAATGTAAAATGCTTAAATGACAGATAAAACTTTGTTCGTAAATGTATATAAAATATTAATTTTTTAATATCTCTTAAAAGAGTAACGAAAACGTAGCAATTCTACTTCCAGGAAAACGGGCAAAGAATATTGTACTTTATACAATGTTCAATTTACTTATAGTTTTCAATTACTACAATAATATTAAAATATAATTTTAAAAAGATTATTTAAAAGTCAGAATTTTTATCAAACTATAATGCAAGATAATAATAACCTGTTCAACGTTAGACTTTCACGTACATGAAAAAATTTACTATAGCATAATCGTGATTGATGGTAAGAATACCTCTACCGGTTTTGTTAATATTAATTCTTATTATTTATAAGCTAAGATTTATTTTGTGTTAACAAGAATTATTTTTATGTACTGACAAAATAAATAAATTCTAAGAAGTAAGAAGACAAATAAAAAAAATATTCCTATAACAAATTTATTTTAAAACGCTAATTTTCGGATATTTTCATTACCTATTTTTGTTACACATGTAGATATAAAAGCGCATCTGGCTACATCCCAACCCCCTTAGGGCAAGACACCCACCAAGTGACGATTCTGGTCACCACACCACCCCTCCTAGAAAGCCCCCACCGGGCTCCGAGGAAACCCCTACCGTTCCTAGCCCTCAGGGGCTTTACCGGATGTCGTCTTATTGACCTTCGTACTGATTACGTATCTCAGTCATCAGCCAGGCCTCGGTCGGAATGCCCCCGATGCAAATGCCGCGGTCGACATTTAACATCAGAGTAAGATACCTCAGCAGCAAACGCCCTTGCCGTAGGCTTAGGTCGACCTATACGTAGCCCTAAAACTATATAACCGCAACGCGAAACCTCGTGCCTACTCTAAATCAATCTAATTACCCGTGTGACTTTGAATGCCATATACGCAACGATCAAATCGATTGGAGATCAAGTTCCCACTCAAAACGCTGCTCACAGCATCGAAATGTTGACTTACAATAACATTACACTTCCAGCATGCATTCACAAAGAGTCAGAACGGAGGCTAATATCTCCCAAAGAACCACGTTCACGTGACATTCTCTTCTCGCCACACGATAGCCCACATCAGACACAACACCACCAAGGTCGCCCGCACAAACGAACCGACCGCGGCGATGTCAAGCCTGATATCCGTACCGACACTCCAACAAAGCAGTGCAAACCTAAAAGGAAGTCACTGCCCCGCCAGAGCTATGCCACAATGCAAACACAGTATTAAGAAAATAACCGTGGCTCGTCGCCAAATTCGCCTATGTCCAGCCGCATAACTGGACAAGCCGAACGGAATCCTAGCCACCCAGGCTGCTACCTTCTACACTCCTTCCGCAATCCTGGAAGACGCAATGATCCGCAGGAACCTAGCAACTACCTGCCACTCAGCCCGGGTGTTCCAATTTACCCTGAAATCAAGGCCCGAGTGCAATCTCTCAATTTTCCTAACCACTCTGTCACGCGCAAACTCATACCGGGAACAGACGTACAGCACATGGCTAACATTGTCCGGAACTCTACATTTCGGGCAAAGTCCTGATTTAACAAGACGAAACCTAGCCAAGCTATGCCAAAAAGCGCCATGCCCGGAAAGAAACTGCGTTATGTGCTGATTGGGGGATACCGACTGATTGACGCATAAGCTAATAACCTCCGGATACAAGTCATGGGTATACCGACCCTTAGTGAACTCATCCCATCACGCCTGCCACACAATGAATCCCTGGTCCTCAATTTCACGCAATCGGACCGAGGTTAGAAGACCAGCTTTCTTGGCAATATACCGCTCTTTGCGCTCAACAGCAAGTAAGTCCAACGGCTTAACACCAGCTATCACAGAGACTGCCTCCCACGAGATTGTCCTGTAACCGCCAATGACCGCCAA
>JAAAKQ030053729.1:0-16149 GCA_010016005.3 Zanna intricata | reverse complement strand
CAAACACTAAGTCCGAGAAGACGTCACGTTCAAATCTCGCCACGCATCGTAGATGCACGCACCCAATTAGTTTTTTTTGTGTTACTAAAATATGTATTTTCTAGATATATTATTAATTTTTTACTACATATTGTAATTTTTTTTTAGTCATTCTGTAGTTCACTTTAAAGTAGATGAAATTAAACAGACATTTTTTTTCATACGAGCAGTAATTTTTATAGGCTTACTTGTTATTTGAAAAAAATAAATTAATAAATAAATAATTCTTAAATTAGAAAGAGCTATTTTTAAATATTATATTCACAACAGTTATAAATGACCCGAAATAATATATCGCATATCGCTCCTAAAAATAATAGCGAATCTATAGAATAAAAAATATCCGATGATAGACTTACTTTGGAAAGTGAGATCTCCGATTGACTTCTTCATTGACCGTAATACACTTTTACAAATCAACAAACCAACCCTATCGAAACACAGCTGTTATCCAGTCTTACAAGTGATACCTTCATTTGTGTTTACCACTGGGACTATCTGAATAGTCAATATCATGCTTCTTCTGTAGTGTACAATCCGAAGTTTGCTTGGCAGTAACTCTCGAAGAAATTTCTTTTTTCTACAATTCCGTATAACTTTCACAACCCATATTTTTCATAATTTATTTAAATATATTAATCTCGATTTCCATTTAGAATTACTCATAGTTAATATCATTAATTTCAGAGAAATATTTTATGACTTAACCTCTTTTACAAGCGTTTCTACCATAACAAAAACTGTGAAAGATAATGGAAAGTAACGAAAAATAAGCGTAATCCTTTCTGTTATAAAACAATAGATTTTTTATGTACAGTACTTTAACTTAATAAGGCAAAATTAATTAATTCAGGCATAAAAAAATGTTTTTAAATAATTTCAACTGTTTTTAAATTCTCAGTTATAGTGTTAGTGCAAAATTAAGTGTTAGTCGGCAGTTGCTTGTTTTTAATTTTTTATCGACTTCAAAAAAAAATTAAAGTAAAATTGAAATCGATTCATCTTTACTTTTTTACTGATTTTTTTTTTTTTTTTTTGTTAGACTGTTTTAAATGTAGTAGTAAATGTTAAAAATTATGAATTGTGTTTAAACATTATTAAATAAATTATACAAAAGTTATTTGACTTGTGCCCGCGTCGCAGGAAGCGGATCGGCTTAAAATAGTGTACGTATAAGCAGGTGTACGTTTTAACTAACTTTAAAACTTGTGTATTGTTAGAAGGTTCCAGGTGTAGAGAGCATTTCAATGTTCAACCATCCTTTAACTGATGTTAGTCTATTAAGGGGTTATTGTATACTTACTAAACTAATTTATATTGACTGAACTAATAATAAAACAAACATAAGTGGTAGCATTTTTTTTTTTATCCATGTGAACATTGTTTACGGAGAAGGATATATTATATTATAACAACCATCAGAATATTAACGTACGGACTAGTAGCGTATTTGCTATTGTTTTATAAACTAGTTATATAGCAATATAGAAACTAGATAAAATAAAAAGAAAAATATGAATGTATTATCGATACGGGTTATTAAGAAAAAAACCTTTTTTAAATGTTTTAATTAATTTCATTTAACAATTTCTAATTTAATAAAACGAATAATAATTTATTAATTAACTTTTTATTTTTAAATTGTGTATATGAATTTTTGCTTTTAATTTTAATTAAATATGAACATTAAAAAAACCTACACAAAAAAAATGAAAATTAGGAATACGAAAAAAAAAATGGAAAACATGAAAATAAAACTAGGGAATTAAAGAAGAATCGAAGAAAAAGTGGTGACTTAGAAAAATGATGAAAAATAAGAAATAATTTTTAATTTATATATATTTAAAATTATGTGTATTATAAATCAAAAACTTTCAATAAAAGTTTCTTTGGTTACTAATTAATAGTAATTTGAATAATTATAACATTAATTATAAAAATTATAAGAAAAAATAAATAACGTTTTCGTATAAACATTTCCTGCAACGTTTTGTAGTCGTCTTTGTGACAACCCTGATAGACTTGTGATTGGTTCTAAGTTTCTAAAGATGGTTGCAAAAATAATTGAAAACATTTCGAAATAATTTTTTAAAAACTTTCCTTTTTTTTAAATTTGGTACAAATTATAGAAACTTCAAAAGATAAACTTCAAATTAAATATCGTCTCTGATTGCCAATAATAAGAACATAGTAGCCCTGAAATAAAAGAAGGAATTCCATGAAATTTCTGTTACAGGTAAAAATATTTTTCACTGAAAAGATATTTCAGTTACAGGAAAATAAAAACACAAATGTTCAATGTCTTATTACATCGGGATATTAAAACAAGAAGATGAAAATAAAATACAAATTATAATTTTTTTTTTTTTTGTTTGGGGGAAAATCGTTTCGCATTATCATTGCTCAGAACAAACATAACAAAAAAAAAAAAAAAAATTGATGTGGACACCTCATTACTTCCTTCTACGCCTATGAAATCAATCAATATAAATAAAAAAAAAAAGAAGAAATATTGTCTGATTCGAATCTATGTGCCGTCACCTTGTAAGATCTAAATATTTCATTAATTAAAATTTTATTTCTCTATAACTCTGGAACCAATGAAAATAATTACCACTTATGATATCTCGTTGTAAAGCTCTCAATGAGGGCTTGTTACGACAGTTAAAAAAAACTCCAAAATCAAATTTTTTTAAATTTAGGCTTTTTTTGGACACTTTTGGTCCAGTCGATTGCAATAAAAAGGGAGATGCGGTACTAGATTTTACGAAATCCAAAATTTCAACATTCTACGGCTAATCGTTTTTGAGTTACGCGAGATACTGTACATACATATGTACGTTCATACATTCGTACAGTCGTCACGCTGAAACTAGTGAAAATGGATTCAGGGATGATCAGAATGGATATTTCTGTTGAAATCTGAAAACAGAAATTTTTCACTTATAATACTTCTTTGTACGAAGTAAAAAGAAAAAAAAAATTTTCAACTAGTATCGCAGTTAACATGTTAAAACCAATATCACAGTCGGAGTTTTAAAACTAAGATATAAGTTAATTAAAAAAAGAAATCAAATATAAAAAATATAAAATTTAAATAAACATAAATAAAATGAAATGAAGACCGAGAGGAGTGTAAAGGGCCCCTTCTCTGATAACAAAAAAAATTTAAAAACTAAATTAAATTTAAATTTAAATTAAATTAAATTAAATAAATTTAAAAAAAATAAAATTAAAGCTATAATATAATAAGAATAAAATTACAATAATAAAAATGGTTAGCGTTAGAATAAAATATATAACGGAATAAAAAATTGAATTAAAAATTGGTGGTTAGTTTCATATGGCAAATAATATTAAATTTTATGAAGCATATTGATACTTCGTAGAAATACCAGGTCTAAAAACTTTTTATCATTGCCTAGGTTAGGACGAATGTTTCTCAGTAATTTAAAATTATGACGCAAGACCGCATAACATATGCAATCCACCCGGTATGGCGCAAAAATTAAGCAGCTTCGCATCATACACATAGTGCATTTTCTGATTCACGAGAAGAGCTACCCGTAAATAGTTCTATATCCTAACCGCAATCGGCAGAGGACCACTTCCTCTCTATAAAGTGTGGACACTTGTTTGACGCAGTATTAATTTTTTGTTTGTTTTATTTACGAATTTAATATGATTAATCAAGTAATTATTTGTTTCTTCATTAATAAAAAAAATTCGAATTTAATTTTTCTACGCCTAAATTAAATACATTATTAACCTAGAAAGTTAAATTTAATTTGCCTATTAAATAAAAAAAATATATATATATATATATATATTTAATTGATATTAGATTTCTAATGAAGATAAAACATTCGTTAGATTGTAATAATGTATAAAGTTACGGTAAATTGATAGATAATTTTAAAATAGGTGCTGAAGAGAAGAGAAACCGTGAGAAAGTATAATAGTTTAACTAACACAAGAATAGGATGACTTAACAAATACTGCCCTGACATACCAATCAGTGTATTATATGGTATAAGATGAACAAAGCTTAGTGGGACCGATATTGATAGGTTCCTTCATACGATAGATGTATGATCTTCGGCTTTATAAAATAAAAAAGTAAAAGGTGCTCCATTTAATAGAATATCGTGCACTTAAAAAATAACCGCGTACACATACGGAGGTGATAGGTAGATAGATACGTTGAATATATTTGAATAATTAAAGTTGGCAATGATGATACTAAATTACCTTGATATTGCAACTAATTTTTAATTTAACTCTTTATACTAAGAAAATTAAAAATTATTGTTATGATCAAGAGTTTACTTATTTTAAAAACAACAAATTTATTAATCAATTCGCTAAATCAGTAAAAGATTTGTAAAATAATATCTATTCAAATATTTAAAAAATTATTATTTTTTTAATATATAATTACAATACTTACTTTTTTTTTTAAATAAAAAAATCATATTACAATTCTTTAGGCCATTTTTATTAAGTTAATGTTTTAAAAAAATTAAAAAATTGTCGGTCTGCGTCTGTGATAATGATTAACTCCTATTTTCGATCGAATAATGCTTCGTTAAAAAATATAGTATATATGTACAGACTCAGCAAAAACTATTCAATGCGTTTTAGGGGTTTATAAAATTAATAAACAAAGCAGTGTAGTGCGATTTAATTTTCAAAAATTAATGTAGGTACTAATACCTTGAATGAACACACCGGCGCGATGTAATGACTGGGGGGGATCGTCAGTTGAGCATCGGCTATCGTGCAGGAGAAAGCATTATGCGCAATATAGTTTCACGAAGGGGATCTTTTATTACTGTTTGTAGATGTTTTCATTCATAGTACGCCGTGATCCTCCTAATAATGACTATATTAAACATTGATATTAGCAGTTTAAGGATACAGTAAGAGTAGTACGCAAAAAAGACGCTGGCAGACCTCCAGTCTCCAAGGAAGTTGTGGATCGGTAAGAGAAACGTTTTAGAGAAGCCCAGGTAAATAAACTTGTCATGCGAATTTTGAACTGGGAATAACGCAATCGACAATTGTGAAGGTAACGTAAGCGCCTAAAACTTTATGAATAAAAACTTCAGTCGGTGCTTGTAATAGAAGATGAGGTTAAACCATGCCGTTAAAATTTTGCCGTTCTTGATAAAGTGAACGAAGGCAATGCGTTTTTAGAAATAGTAATTTTCTTGACGAAGCTACAATAGCTGTCATAATTGTCGAATTTGGATGGTGAGAACCCTCATGCCGTTCGAAAAACACAAAGTGATAACCGGAAAATCAAATTGACTGCTTATGAAGCAGTATGTAGTACACGAATTGAACATCAGCAACCTAACATTGCTTCCCACAAGATGGGAAACCACCGCACTAGGGTTTAGATGTTAGGGACAACCTACATAAAAAATTTTCTCAAGTTGGATTTAATTCCCTAGTCACTTCGATTACCTGACGTTGCACCATTCGATTTCTTTCTTTGGAGGTTTTTAAAAGACAGAATGTACGCAACGAAAGTACGCAACGTCAACATCGATGAAATAAAAAGAAGATTCAAGGGTTTCATTAATGAAATAAATCCATATTATTCGTAGTGTGTGACGTGAAACTGACTATCATCTAGCTAGACTTTTATTGGCTTAAAAAGATGCTGATGTGGAACTTGTTTGAAGTTACTAATAGTTGTAAATAAAACTGTTTGAAATGCCTTGTTCAGCAATAAATCATGCATGAATACAGATTTCTTTATTTTTTTATTAACACCTAAAATGATCTGAATAATTTGTGTTAACTCAGTGTAATTTACGAAGTCGAATTGAAAAAAAAAAAAAATTTTTAGAAAATTTATACTATTCTTATTTTTAAAAGTTATGGTTTATTTCTCATCTCTGAAAAAAATTTTTTCCTGAAAACGGCTTATTTTGAAAAATAATGAAAATTTGTTTAGCTGAAGCCGTAAAAAGTTAAAAAAAGTTATTATTAAAAAGTACGTATTCTCCCTTAACCTTTCGAAGAGTTATGAGTCCTAATAAAATCACATTTAAAGAATAATAATAACAACTTAAAAATTTCAAATCCATATTTTGAAATATTGAAAAATTAGAAGAATTAACCTTTATCAACATTCTCGGGTTGGGAATATGGGAATATTTAGTGTTTTTTTCTCTTTATGAATTAATTCAGCAAAGAAATTTGAACAGAGGAATATGAAAACGGAATTTTGTAGCATATGAAAAATGCCATGCCTGACCGGGATTCGAATTCAGGACCCTCGAATGAAAAGTTGAGGTGCTATCACTCCGTAACGAAGATCGTCTATATGAAAATATATTTAATAAATATAAATTTTGATATTATTTCAGATAACATTACATTTTTTGGTAAGCTTAAAACCTACAGCTAAACAGTTTTAAAAGTCTGAAATTCTAACGGTCTTTGAAATACAGTGCTAATAATTCTCCATCCTTAAAAACACATAGATATAAACAAAAATTAAAATTGCAGAAATATTCCACATACACGCACGTCGAGATTTCATGTTTCTACGTTTCAAACATAATTAACCTGGGAAATTAAAATTGGTGCGGTTGCCATACGTTTTCCTGGTATTAGTGCAATAGGTATCAGAAAAGTAAAAGTTATAATAAGAACAATTACTAAGTTTTATAAAATTAATATAAATAATCTGATAATTATGTCATTGAACTTTCTCGATATATGCCTAATTTTTGTAATATGTCTACTCGTGATAAAACTGAAAATTATTTTACTGCCATGCTTTCGTTCTTATCTAACGAAACATGATTAAGTATACAGGTCTAATTTGTTTAACCAGCTAAAAGTTTAAGAATTTACTTAAATTCATTATTGAATTAACTACGTTTGAAGGTATCATAAATTACAGTTAATTGCAACGGAAATGAATACTATGGGAAATTTGAAGTTAGAATTTTTAAAAAAATATTTAAAAACTTTACTCCGCAATCCTAGCTATAAGAGTAGAAAACTATTGCTACTCGTATGCTGATAATGACTCGCCTAGAGAAAAAAGTTATAAATCTTAGATTGAAACTATTTTTTAAGTTAGCTTTTAAATTTTTAAGTTGAGTTCTTTCCGGTGTTCTTTGGTGGTTGGGTTTCAATTAACCACACTTCTCAGGAGTGGTCGACCTGGGATTGTACAAGATTACTCTTCATTCACATTCATACATATCATCCTCTGAAGTTATACCTTACGGTAGTTCCGGAGGCTAAACAGAAAAAAAGGTTGAGTTCCTTCAATTAAAAAAGACTTCAATAAAATTTTTCAATCTCATTTTTATAAGGATTATTTCTTTTTTTGAAGACTAAAATAATAAAAAAATTTCAGTTAAGTAAAACTATTACAAATTCCAATTGTCTCCGAGACATAGCAACCCCTTAATCAAAATTATTTATCCGATCTGTTAGGTAATAAAAATGTTTATTTACAAACTTTATTCTATAATTTGATTTATAAAAAAAATATTAAAAAAATATTTCACTAATAATACTAATAATAGTATCCGCGGTCTAAACTTCATGTTTTTAATTTAGAAATGGTCTTTGTGATGTATATCTTAAGATGTATCATTTATAAGTATCCTATATAAAGAATTTTGTTAGAGTTTTTTTTTTTTTTTGATTCAGATAATTTAAAAATATCCAGAAATAAAAAAACATCTTAGCTGGCAGTGGAGGGGTATTTTTAAACCGATATTAATGTTTTTCTTACTATAATAATCAGAAAAGAAATAGTTAAACATAACATTATTAGAATCGATATTGTAAAAAAACCTGCTGATTCCAAAACTATTATTTACAACACTTCACGGTAAAATCCTAAGAAAAGACATCTAAAGGAAAATATTTTCTAAAGAATCATTCGTATTCTAATGAGCTAAGTCTTTTTTGAATAAATGAAATCTTTTCAGCCAAAATTTAACGTTGATAGAAACGCAAAAAATGATAAATTTCAAAGATGTTAGTCAAATGCAAGTTAGTGTTACGTTTAGTCTGCAGCAAAGTTAATAGAATAAAAATCATGTTTTATGTATAAATTTATGAATATATAACCAAGCTCAGATTTACCCGGGTCAGCAACAGATCGGGCTGTTTTACAGCCACCGAATAGGAAAGTATTTATTTCCTTGTCACATCTGTAAGAAAAATGATATAACACAATTGATATGGATTAATTAGCTTTAATGAACTCCACATCCCTGTAACAGATTCAGTGATCTTCTTAATAAAACTCATAAAATGCTATTAGAAGGAAAGATTCAACAATAATGAAAAAGGATGGTTAGAAAGAAAGGTAGTCTCAACTCAAAGGACAATGAAACATGAACATCATTTATAACCGTAAGAATGTTTCAAGGCTTTTTTCAGGCAATGTCCGCTTATAAACCTTGAGATTAACTGTAATTATGATAGGAGCAATGCATTACTCATTAACGATTTTCTATTGATCAACTTCAATAAATATTTTTTTATAATGCAGAATATGGATGTACGTAAGTAACTGAACAATAAATTGTTCACCCAGATACCCATTTTCAAAGTAAAAAACAAGCAGTTTTGTCCAAGAAGACCTACTTTTCACATTTTAATTTTTCTTTTGAAATAGTATCAACTCATTATAATCTAAAATTTTACAAAAAAAAAAATCCCTTCGATCCATTAAAAAAACATTTACACGTCAAACACATACTACAATAAAAATATTTATAATTACAGATTAAATATTAAATAATTACTGCAGACAAAGAAAGGTCAAAGTTCAAACTCATGGCTTCATAACGAATCACAATTCCAACTTGCACCGCTCAAATTTTTTCGACCTTTAATTGAGCGTAACTCAAGAATGACAATCAATATTCTTAAAATTTTCAATTGAACAACTTTAGTTCAAATATACTACTATTACTTTTTCTGTTTAGCTTCCAGAACAACTAAGGTATATTATATCATCCTTTTTAAGGATGATATATGCGTATATGAATGTAAATGAAGTATAGCTTTTTACTGTCTCAATGTCAACCATTCCTGAGATCTGTGGTTACTTCAACGAACCAAGAACACCGATAATCAAGATCTAGTATCAAAATCCGTATAAAAAAATTTAAATCTTTATTAGATGTGAACCTTAGAACTTTCAACTTCGAGATCAGCTGATTTGTGATGACAAGTTCCCACTAGACCAACCCGGTGAGTTTTAGATACATTACTAGAGCAAATCTAAATTTCATTGAAATTTATATAATAGTTTTGGTGATTTTTGAGCTACAAATTTTATACACAGGCCCAAATCTTAATTTATATTTTTTAGATTTGAACCGATAAAGTTGTAAATAGTTACCAATGAATTTAAAACTTTTAATTTTTTTAAACGTTTAAAATTTTTTTATCGATTATAATTTTAAATATTACTAAAAATATTAAAATAAATTTTGTAAATTTTAATCGCTCATTTAGAAAAAATTACGTCTATTATATTTTAAAACATACTTATTTTAAGTAACACTTCTTTTTTATTATTTTTTAATTGTTCTAAAACAATCATATCTATTTTAACCAAGGTCTTTTTTCGGTTATCAGTAGAAGTACATAGCTTTACTTAACGTGATGTTATATATAATAATTCTTTCAATTTACTGCAAATATATATCTATTTAATTTAAAAAAAATCTTTTTCTGAACCAAAAATCTAATTTAAACAAAATAATTTAAGGAAGAACCAAAGCTACCTTAATTTACAGGCAAGGGTTACACAAATAGTATTAAACATCCGTACGTTAAAGGTAATTGTAATGTTATGCATACCTTTGAGTTACTTCCATATGTATCTGTTAAGATTGATAAGCTGGAATCTATTAGTTTAAAGATCTTATTTATGTTGGATTTGAACGAGTAAAATTGTTTTAATTATAAAGCCAGTACTGTACGGTTGAACTGTATCCTGACATTTAGTTATTTAATGTACTCTGTTAATATTAAATTATCTCCATTCGGAATAAAATATTAAATAATTTTATTATATAATACATTTTCAATCCGGTAAGTATTTTTTGTACTTGTTAAATTTTCGAACATAACATATACAGTTAGGTTTGCAATTAAAGATTTCCGTATATAAATTATTGATTAAATTTAATATTCCACAGAAGATCTACAAGCAATATATTTTTTATTAAGATTTTAATTAATATCGGAATCAAATTTAGATCAATAAATCTAAATTTAATTTTTCTAAAAATAATTTAGATATTCCAGTAATGGTGGAAACGTAATGGTAATGCGCCCTTTTTCTACTAATTGCGTATGTATAGAATTTTTATAATTTTAATTACATTCTTGCAAGAAATAATCAGTTTATAAAATTTTATTGGTAAAACTGCAATACAAATAAAATAATATTATCTACGATACACAACTTGTCTAATAAAAGATGTAAGATGGTTACAATTAGATAACAGGTTACGTTACAATTAGGTAGACGGTTTCTTAAAGACATTAGAAGTTTAAAGTTATTTCTCAAAAGGTCAATGTAATAACCTGATATTATGCATCAATACGCTTGGACAAATAAGTTGATTACTGTTTAGTTAATATTTACATTAATGAGATTAGGTAGTAATAAGTATAGAAATTAATTATTTAATCATAATAGCGAATTAATAAAAAAAAATTAAAATAAATATCAACGTTAATTTTTGAAATTTACTATTTTATTATATGTGTAGTGTTTTTAACTGTAGACTTTTAATAATTTTTCCTTTTCGTTTTATTTACCGATCCGTTTAGCGTCGTAACGACAAATTGCTCGCGACACGTCATTTCTCAATCATAACAATCTATTCTCATTAAAGTAAAGCAAACAGTTCACTGCTTCTTCAATTGCTCACAATTTATTCGTCATCAATAATAAATAATAACAACAATTTTTACTACATTCTCATTGCAATTAAATAAATCTAAATATAATAACTTCCTTCTACATTAGAATAAAAAAAAAAAAAAAATTCTCAACGAGTATTATGAATTTAGTAAATGATACATGGCTCTCAAACAGTCAGTAATCTTGCACGCAATATCAAACAATGATACATGTAACTAAATAACCAGGTAACTACTCAATTGAAATAGGTCGCATTAAAAAAAAAAAAAAAATACTAAAATCAAAAAAAAAAAAACATCAGCTTACTTAGACTTGTAATAACCATAATAACAAGAATAAACATTGAGAATTATACTATTTTTTTATCTTCATGTAAAGTTAATTTCCTTCATTATTACATTTGAACATATGGTAGTATATGTAATCCACACTAATCTGAGATTCAATTTAATTATTAATTTTTTTTGCGGAAATAGTTTTTTATATCAGTAAATTAATACCTTGGTTATGTATAAATAAGGCCTACTCAAACCCATCAGATAAACTCGCACTACAGAATATTAGTCTATTAAAAATTAATGTATTTTTAGGTTTAAAAAATAATACAAGCCAAGAGTAAAGATTAAGGATGTGTTGCCATATTTAAATCTAATTCATAAAAGTTAAAAAATTTTTTTCTGTAATTTTTCCATCACCAACTCTCATTTTCTATTTATATTGAGTATTTTACATTTATTTTAATAGAATATATATCTATGTTTTTTTTAATTACATATAAGAATTACTTTTAATGAGAAATTAAAAAAAAAAAATGTTATCTGTAGATAACATTATATAAATATAATGTTAAAATAGATAAGAAAAATATATTAGCAGATTCAAAAATTAGATTACTTTGAATTAACGGAATGATCTTTCAAACAAGTCAAGTCATAAAAACACTTCAAACGAATTCGTTTTCCATTTCGTATTAATAAATCAAAATTCGAATAATATTAAAAATAATCTACATAATCAAAATATATAAAAAAAAAAAAATAAGACAGCATTTTAAAGTATTTGAAAAACATAAAATCACGTAAAATCATGTTAAACCGATTTACTAAATGAACTTATATCATGTTAAAAATCGGCTATAATATTTGATTATATCTTAAGTACGTGTCTTCACGACTTAATAAAACTTACAGTAATAATATATGTGTTCGGTTGAATTATTTACTACTGGAGATTATCATGTATAAGTTGAAAACATTTCGATGTAAATAAATGACCTACAACATATTTTAATTTTGGTTCGGTTTATAATTTTATTTGTCAATTTATTTTTATGATAAACCGGTTTAATGTGTTATAAGTATTTGTTAAATCACCTACCCAATTTTCTAAGCGACTTCATTAGACTTTAATATTAAAGACTACCGTAATACTTTCAGGATTATAATATAAATTGTATTTCATTTTATGTTTGTTGTGTGCCTGCAATCAATAATTGGATACAATAAAGAGTTAAAATTTTGGGAAATAAAATTACATCAGATGTTTTCTAGTCTCCTTCATTATAATAAAGAGTAAATTAACAGTATTTTATAAAGTTATATAGTTTATATATATTACTTTATCAAAATGTTACGTAAGTATAGAGTAAAAAAAAAAAAAGCTTAAAATTACTTTGAATAATTATTGAAAGTTATTTTTACTGATTTAATACTTATTTTTTTATTAATTTCAAAGGGAGACAGACTTTAAAAAAGCCTGAAATCAAACTATTTAAACAATTTTTTTTGAAACCGACAATTTTAAACTTCTGAAAAATGTTAATTTTAAGTATTTAATAAAGCGAGTAACAATTTAAATTTAAAAAATTTATAATAATCAATAATAAAACGGTTCATATTCTTTTTTTAACATCATAGGATCTAAGGATGTGATCGGATGTAGACTAGTAACGTGTATCTAATCATTTCTACAGCCCTCCTTTAATATGAAACTCATCTTCCAAACAGATAAATTCCATTATTAGCCCTGTCACATCCCTTTCAATAAAGAATCCTTCATCACTCTTGGCAGCCATCTTGTTAATTGTTGTTGTCTGATTGGATAATGGCGACGCAAATTCGACACACATTTCTGACAAAGCTACTGTAATGGGCTCCTTATTGTCGTTATATCTTTTGTTCAACATAATGTACTTAAGAACTCTTTTGTGTCCTTCCAGAAGGTTGTACGTGGACTACAGAAACCGTAATGAAGTCATGTCTGCTTATATTAAAACTATTTTTAAAATAAGTAAACTTATTATGGGTTTCTTTTTATCAAAAGTGAAATTCGTAACGCATTTTAAAACAATTCATTGTTATTCTGATTATGCTGTGATACGTCATTACAACATCTGTCGATTAAATTATCTGTAAGAGAGTGAACTCTAAATAAGTTACTTAACATTTCATTAGGAATAGCAAGAAAAAAATCATCTTTTCTAATTTATTTAAATAAATTTAAAAAGTTTCTAAATATTAAAAAAATTGTACCACATTCTGAGTTAATCAACAATTTTTCATAAGAAAATCAATAAATAAAAAAGTAACAGGAAAAGTAACTTTCTGGTTTGTAATAGTGAACTAACTAATTTACGGTGTGATTAAATAAAATATTTACCTTAAAAAAAAGAATTAATTTAGGTTATTAAAAGAAGAAATAAAAAAGTAATTTTAATATTATATCTTACGATCTATTTCGTAGAAAATTTATCTACTAATTTTCTACTGGGTATTCAATATTTTAAAATTCCGGAAGATTTATTACTTACTGCATAATTAACTGAAGAAGTTATAACTTTTAAAAACTAAATTACAAAATCATTAAAAAGATCTTTCCCCCGATTTATTTAAAATAAAATTATAAGATATTCTTTTACAGAAACAATATTATTTTGATGAAGAGTTTTGAAATAATAATAATAATAAATCTTACAATTTCTACATCTCGTTTAATGTGTACTCGTTATTAACGTTGGATACACAATGCTCAGTTTTCATTAACGTCTTCTGAATTGTTTTTAAATATTTAGTCAGTTTCTTTATTTTATTGTATCTTCACGTATTTAATTTATTATTCTTTCATTTATTTACGTTTTAAATTATTAATGTGACCATTAATCACTTTTATTTTTTGTTTTGACATGAAATGTCTTTAAAATCACATCGAAACATATAGGTCCTAAATGAACAGGTCTATAATGTCCTGCCGTAACAACTCCCTAACTGTTAGTCTTAAAAAATGCGGTGTCATTTTGTAACTTATATGGTCAGCTCGCCGATACGACTTTGATTTTGCGTCACTGGTGAGCGGGTTGGCGGAGAGAGGGCACAGTGCAGATTGGTCAAAACTGGTGCTCTCGCTCATTTCAAATTCCGTGTAGTATCTCACAACTTAAATGTGATAGCGCGGTGATTCGTGGCTCGTATTTAGAGTTTGTCAATTTATTTAGTTTATTTATTTTTAGTTTGTCGATTTATATACTTATAGGGTATTTTTGACAATATTTACGTGTATAAAATTAAACATGTAAAAAAATAAAAAAATTCGCTGTCAGCCCGCGAAAAGCCAGCTGGAAATATAAATTACGCATATCGTTGGAAAGGGGAGGTTATGGGTCACGGACAGTTACTCCAATATTTTTTGCCGAGCGAGCGAGACTGTTTCGGGAGCATCGTAAAGCTGACAAGCCGCACTCAGTGAACGACGCCGATGGCATGAGCATTTCTACCGCTGCTTATTATACCTTATGTTTCGTACTTCTCATAGCACAGACCAATATTGAACAAAATTGTCGTCAAATATTGGTCGAAATATACATCATGTACTATTTAGTGAATGTTTGATGTTAAAATTAATTTTAGTACGCAGTCAATGTTTCGTTTTTATTTCAATCCAATACACTAAAAGTGACTCGCGGACATATAGACCGACCAATATATCTTATGTAGATATCTTATCTATTTATGTAAAGTTGGCCAAAAAAAATAATTAAAATTTTCCATTGGAGAATTTCAGCCTTGTTCAAAAAAAAAAAAAAAAATACGACGGTGGGTCTTCCATTTAATTCTACAATTAGGTCGGTTTGTAGCTTGATAGAACTTCAAGGTCTGTAACGTTTCACGTTAAACCAACGGTCGTGCACCCCGTCACAGCCCCACCTGTTTTTTTTTCATAATGCCTGCTCTATCAAATTTTTGCCACTGTTTCCTTGAATCGTTCTACAAATGCTGGAGAAATTCTTTTTTTTATCCATGTTTTAACACACCAACACATTACTGATATTATCTAAATAATGCATCATATAACAATCAGAACAAAAATCTATTTATTATTTACGCAGTAATTTTTTTTTTTTTTATTATTTCTATTATTTTTTGAAATTGGGAATCTATTACTTAATGTGTCTAACTTACGTACATTTCGGTATCTGTTGTCTCATATATCAAGCCGATGTATGAATATTTAACAATTGTTGGACATGATCGGAAATAGATATGTTTTGAATCTAAATCGAGACCAAAGTGTAGTAATCATTTAATTAACATACAAGTAGGCCGCTTGAAGGAATACATTTAAGTTTCCTAATGTAAAATTTTCTATTCTGTGTTTTTATAGATTTCTCTTAAGGTTATAGTTGACGAAAACAATCCATGCATAGGTAAGGAGGCATTGAGTGTACACATGTCGCTGACACGAATTGTAACGCGTTAATTGTTTGGTTGTGTTATTGGTTGTACAGTAATTGAAACCACAAATTGTATTTCTGTTTATGATTGATTATAATTCATATCGTTATTATATTCATGTTCCGTTAAAAATTAAAATAATACTTTTACTTAAGATGTTAACGTTTTTAAATAAGTGTTTATTGATACGCCAGTCTAGATAATATGTGAGTGTAGATAATATGTGTGAGTTGTTTTGGGACCCACCTTGCACAAACTTTATGAAACCAAAGTCTGTTATGGATGATTTCCTAGGCAGAACCGTGACTAATTTGCAGACGATGTGCCAATTCGTCAACAGTTACTCGTCTATCTAAGAGAACCATTTCACGTGAACGCTCAATGTTTTCTTCATTTGTGGCGGTAAACGGTCGTCTGGCTCCTTCATCCTGCGTAACACTTGTG
>JAAAKQ030053718.1:0-16150 GCA_010016005.3 Zanna intricata | reverse complement strand
GGTAGTGTTCTACTGCGTCGCCGCGATGTTCAGATGTTGGACGAGTCCATTTCAGTAACGAGTAGGGGGGAGTAAGCTTGACTTTTGAAATTTCATGGATGAGTGATTGATTTAGTTGCGTTTTATATGGGACACTCCTGTATATATATCTTTTATTTTTGTTTTTTATTTCTTTTACAGCTGTGTCGTAAGGAAACCGTAAATATTACAACTTTGGTTATCGTATTGATATTTTAATTAAACAGGCTGTAAACAAATACATATGTATGATGTGACGTCCATTACGTTGTTTCGTATCGAATAAAATTGTACTTTACTAGATTTCAACTCGTTTAATATTTATTTTATTTTATTTTAACGTAACTTTTATTTATTGAACTGAAATCTAATTAAATGACTGCTTGTTTTTATAAAAATTGCAATCTGTATTAAACAATGATTTTACGACCGTTTTAAAATACAATATTTTAAACGTGTTTTCATTTAATGATTGTATAAGAAAAGGGATTCAGCGATGAAAAGCAGTAAGAATTTGTTTTCTTTTCCTTGTTTATAATAATTGATTTAGAATTTACTAATTAATGGATTGCTGTGTTAATGACTTGAAGATATATATATTATAAAAACAAAAAAAAAATAAAAGAAGAAGAAGAAACCTCTAAAGCTACAGTAAAACAGAATTAATTACTAGTCTGTCTAATTAAAAACTCATTTAAAACAGGAAATAATTAAGTTAGGTTATTTTATATTGAATTATTATTCTTTTTAAGAAAATTAAAAAAAAAAAAAAAAAAAAAAAAATTGATGATGGAAACAACTGCTTTGTTCGTTATTATGATTTTAATATTAAAAAAAAAAAAGAAACAGCGAAGGAGTTGTAAAGAATTAAAAGAAGAAAGAAAAATACTTTTTCTGCGTTGTAATTATTCAAAAACGGTGACATTAGAGATAGTTATAACGAATTTTTATATTACGTAATAACAATAATTATTAATGCAGAAGTAATTATAATTATCATCTATTGTTTAAAATTTAATTACAACGTTTTGTATTTATATATAACTCTGTATCTTAGATGAAGTAGTCGATTCATTTATGCGTACAATTTTATTAATTTTGTTTTCTTAATCCTTTTTTTTTTTTTCATTTCTTTACAACGTTATTCTTTGTGTTGCATATTATCATCATTATGTTATTTTTACTTAGCGATTGTTAAAACTAGAAAACGTTTACTATAAAGTTTTACTTTCTTGGCATCGATTATTTATTCTTTTACAAAGTGTATCGCGAAGTTCTCCTCCCGTAACCTATTCAACTCGTGAAAATAATGGTTAAAGATCGCATAAACAACATACGTCCGAAAATTATTCTTTGACGAGTTACGACGGCTAGTGTAAAATTCGTTCATTTTTCAGCTACCCCGATAAAATGAGAGACCTGAGCTACCCCGATGAAATTTTTAGGACTCTATAAGGGGCAGAATTAATGATTTCTTATGGTTTTTTTTGTTACCTGAAAAATAGAAAAAAATCGGTCCTAGAACCGTATCTGGAACGGAACGGAACGCAAGGATGTCGGAGGGTGCAATACCCTCCTATTTTTCGCAGTATACGGGCTTGCGACCTTTGCTGCTGGGTGATTCTAATGATCTGGCGGGTATACATAATATGGCTTTAATTCGTTTTGGAAGTTTGGATTGCGTTCCGATCCCTTGGAAGGTTTTGTTCGGTTGGGACCCAACGGTTCGATATGCTGGTTAGCGTATCATCCGCGTCGCTTCCCTTATCGCCCAGAGTGGGCAGAAATCCTTTTGTTTTCTTACTAGGGGGCGCGCACTTCCTCTTCAGAAGGCGTCGGAGGCGATTTCGGGACCTACCTTTTGAAGCATATGGCTTTCAGAAGCCAAATGTAGTTGTTTGGGCAATTTCAGAGCGTTCAACCCTGAGTCTAGCCCGGTCAAGATTAAGGACGAGGATGATAGTGGGGTATCTTCCTCATCTTGTTGGCGTCAGTCTCCCTTTGTTTCTTCTAATAATCTCGAACCTTATTTGCAGTACGTTTTGATAAATATGGGGTGAAAACCAATAAATTGGCGTAAAAAAAAAACTCTGTTTTTATATTTGACTTACTAAATAACTTTGTTAAATGGGTAATAAACAGATAAAAGTTTTAAAAAAATCGTGTAGAAAATTCAGTTTTCAAACAAAGTAGTGTAAGATAAGTTGAATAAAACAAAGAAAAAGTTGGAAAAATGCGAATTTTATTTAGAAACACATACGCAAGACCGAAGTGCATTCATTATACGTACTAACCTTATTTCATCAGGGTAGCTCAAATGTGAGCTAAATCTTTTACTAGCCGTAACTCGCATACGAAGCATTTTAGGACATATATTTTTATATGAACTTTTACCATTATTTTTAGGAGTAGAATTTGTTATGAAGGTCCCAGGAGAATTTAGTGATACATTCTGTTTAGTAAATAATGATACGTAAAAAATAAAAAAATAAAAAATAAATTACAATTTTAGTTTTTTATCAGCTCCTTCATCCTAATATTGCCCCCAAAATATTATTCTTACCTCTTCCGTGACTACTATACTTAGGAGGAGATAAAAAAAAATATCTCTTAAAAATATGCAATAAATAATCGATTTTTTTTTCTTCGATTTTTAGATAAGGGGGAAAATTTGCGGACAATTTTTTTTTTTAAACAGTAAGATAAATATATATTCATGTACTAGTTTAAATACAAACAGTATGTTTGAAAAGTTGCCGAAATAGATTAAATAAAAGTATAGATTTAAAAATAAATGAATTTACTCACATCAGCCCGCTACATAGAACCCTTCTCTATTTATACACTCGTTGCAGCGCCGGTAGAGCCCGTCAAACGCTCTAGAGAAATCACTTGTGGGATTGCCTTCAACTGCTCGGTTCAAGCCCTTTGGATGGCCGGGATTTCATCGAAAAAGTGGCCTTTCATTTTCAAATTGAGTTTCGAGAACAAAAAATAAACAAATTGGCCGGAGCCAAGTCGGGTTAATAGGGCGGGTGAGATAAGCGATTTGATTTGTGACGTAGTAACGTGTTAAAACTGTTGCCGTGCGTGCCGAGTCATTATCGTACAAGAGAGTCCAACTGCCCGGATCCCGGTATTCGGGCCGGATTCGACGAATGCCACGCATCAGGCGTTTCATTTCTTCCAAATACAATTTGGAATTCACGGTTTGACTGGTTGGATCATTTTGACCACTTGCGCAACGTTTTCTTCGTGAACGGCTGATGACGGACTTGGGCTTCATTCGTCGTCATCTAACGACTCTCTACCGTCTTTAAACCGCTTCTACCACGTGTATGTAATAGTACGAGATGAGGCTTCATCACCGAATGCTTGTTGTATCATAGAATAAGTATCAATGAAAGATTTTTGAAGTCGAACACAAAATTTTATCGCGCTTCTCTGTTCCATGACGCGAGCTCGCACAAGGTCACATGAACACGACGTACGCGGCCGAATATAATTCGAGATTGGAGTGACGAAACGTGATGAAATTTTGTACTCGCATTCGTCAGACATCGTACTACATAGTTCCTTGTTTGCCCTAGAGATGGCGCAACTTGTATCGAATACAGAAATTTAGTTCGGAACCTAAATATTAATATTCCATGTTTTTTTTTTTTTTAAATTTGAATCGATGACCGGGTTGCAAAAACGTTTAAATGTATTATATTTTAACTGTATTGTATGTTGTTAAAAACAAAGGCTATATAAATTGTAAATGTCTTTAAATAATATTTAAAAACGATTTCTTAATTTTATGCGATGCATGTCGTTTACTATATCGTGAAGCTTGACCTCAATATATAAGCGATGTGTGGGATGAGGGGAAATCGAGTATAACCACCCCTACCTTCAACCCTGTTGGTAATTTTATACCATTATTATTCAATCCCCCCCTCTGTCTTGCACGCTGCAGATTAAGAATCTTAATTTTGTTATTAAAGTTTATTCCTTCTGCGGTCTCATCATGAAATATTGCACACAAGTACGAGTAATCTCTATGTTTATTATACACAACTTTTGCATTGTACTTTAATATAATTCCGTTTGTATAATATTAATAAAAAAAATAATACATTTTGTAACGGCAATAGGTCACGTATGTAATCGTAGAATGTTTCATAAAGATTTTTAAATAAATTACTTAACTGTTGGATGAATGCACATAAAGCTAATTTTTTCATTCGCATTCCGTTGTACTTTTCCTGGCGCGGCTACAGTAAGTTTAACGACTTTTATAACAGCAATAATATATTATGTTGCTTTTAATTTGCATAAATACGTTTAAATGTCTATTTCAAATTCATTAAGTGTAAATTTGTTAATTGCTTAACGGTATTAAATCATAATTTTAATTAAATTGTCGTAATTGAATGTAAAACGAGAATAATGAATTGAATTAATTCATTAATATCTTCCTTTAAATGAGGGTTTATCTCCATAGTAATACGTTACATAGATTTTTTTCTTTAACCTGTTTTTCATCACCGGCTTTGTTTAATGACTTCTTTAATACGTTCTTGAAAGTTGTAATTCTATTCACCGTTCTCGCTATTACCGCTTTTTTATGTTTCATTTTACATACTCTTTATTGGTTTATCTATGATCTTTAGGTAATAAATTTCATTCTTACATTCTTGTTTCTTCAGCAAAAATAACTTATTTTAAACGTAATTCTTCAAGTTTATTTATTTAATTGTAATTCCTATGCGATTTTTTTTTTTTATAGTTAAATTAACAACTGTTGTCAGATTGATTCATTAGTAGTTATTTTTGAAGGTGGACAAATTGCTTACTTCTTTCAAACTCATTACATGATGAAGTCATGTTGTATTTTTTTTTTTTTTTGTGTAATTAAAATCTTTTTCCTATCTTACGTGAATAGACTTGTCGATCATTTAATGTTACATTGAGCTGAAGGGCATCGATTGCTTTGGTTATTTTGCCCTGTGAGAATGGAAATAATTTGTAGTATATGAAAAATGCCACGCCTGATGGGGGTTTCGAACCCATGAACTTCTGATATATATTGGCGTTTTAATTTTTCGTTATATATATATATATATATATATATATATGTAGAGAGAGAGAGAAAGGTAGTTACTTTTATACGGATTTGAATAATGGATTGTGGATATCGGTGTTGTTTGGTGGCTGGGTTTCAGTTAACACACTTCTCAGGAGTGGTCGACCTGAGATTGTACACGACTACTACACTTCATTCAAATTCATACATATCATCCTCTGAAGTAATACCTTACGGTAATTCCGGAGACTGAACAGAAAAAGAGAGAGGATACATTGTTGGCAGACAGTTGACTTTTATATTTTAAAAGGCCATTGGGGTTTTATATTCTCCAATAAGCAGAGGCCTTAGTTTCAAAGAACCAGAAGCGTTGCAGGTAGCTAGAATTATGAATCGCTCTTTACTTTTTTTTTAAATCCAGGAGCAATTTTTTTCGGATTTTGTTTCTAAGGTTTTTTAAGGTAGCGTTTGGAAGCTAAGAACGGTCTCGTCAGAGTTAAAAATTTAAACTGATGTTAATCCTTCCTTGAAAACAATTTCTTCCATTTTAAACTGAAATTCCGCAATTGCAGATGAGCAGACAGTTTCTCCCCACTAATATTCAGCTGCCCCTCGCCATATATTTTCTTTCACCTATAGGGCTCCTCGCCGTTTGGATATCTTTTGAAACTCAAAGGCCTTCCTTTGAAGAATTGGTTCACTTACAGGACTGCTCATCCCTCGTAGCTGTATAACCCACAGAAAAAGTGCTTAGACGTCTGCTCGTAGTTTTTTTTCTCTTCTCAGTCTCCCTTCTTGCTCGTAGTTGCCTTTCTTCAAAGTGTTTCAACTCAAACTGCTGCCTCTAATCGCACTTTTGTTTACAAATTTCTCAATTTCTTTCCGGTTACGTCCCCAATTCCCAAAGTCACTTCCGCAACTCCCAAATCGGTAGCGACTTTTTCAGTTGTTTCACCGTTGTCTAACCGTTTTATCGCATTAAATTTTATTTCAGGAGAAACTACAACTCTTCCGTTTTTCACTCGTAGCGCAACACAGAATTTTATAAAAGCATCAACTCCAACTCACAACTGCATTTAGCGTGAGCTCAGAGATAACTGTAACCCACAGATGACTGTGACAGTGCAAAGATTGAAGATTGAACCCGATGACTTCCGAACTAGAAGAGGAGACTTAGCATGTCAAGCGTTTGAGTCCCCGTGCCTCATCATCGCCATCGCCACTCATTTGCGTAAGAACGGACGAGTGACGACTCAGCAGAGTTATGCGTCACCCCGTCACCCTCCGGTCATGTTCTTCACCACAGCTATGGTGGAATTTAATTTGTTTGGTGTAAAGCCAATCCCTCTAGAATTCGGACCATTTTTCGGACCTTTCCTCTAGTCTTCGGATCATTTGCCCACTCAAATGGGGGGAGCCCATACGGATATGAGCCCCTGCCGATTCGGGTCTTTTCCTATGTTTTATCTTTCTGTGACTAGCTCAGTTGACCCGGGACTTGAATAATCGCGAGTCTGCTGTATTTCATGTGATAATCGTTAGTAATTTAAATTTAATGGCATATGAGTATATATATATATATAATTTTTTTTTTATGTAATAAATAGTAAATATACATATTTCTTTTTTTTGCCGACCTCGATGAAAAGTACGGTATTACGTTTTCGGTCGCATGATGGGATTGAGTGGTGGAATTGAATTTTTTTACATTTTGAGCTATGAGGAGTACGAAAACACCATTCAAAAAATATAATGTAATTTATATATATACATAAATGTATGCCTGTGTATATATTTTGTGGCTCGAAAATCTCCAACACTACTTGATTTATTTCATTGAAATTTATGTATGCTGTAATAGTGTATCTGAAGTTGTGCATGATGAGGATTGGTCGAAATAGTCCTTCAGTTACGCTCAGTTTAAGGTAGACGATAAACAACATAACCTCAAATTGAGGTTATGTATGATTTTGTATTTTTCATATTTATTGCGCTTATGCAATAAGTTACAGAGGCGAGCGAGTTTAAACTTGATACTTGTGTGCAGGGTCTGTTCTTTAATCGAATGTATGTAGAACGTTGTACTCTGAAAATTAGTGAGTTTTTGACTGCGAAATATTGAAAGAGTCTAAAATGAAAAGTCGGCCTTGTTGCGTGCTTCCGTTCAAGATTCAATTTGTTTTTTTTGTACGACTTAATTAATCGGTAAACAATTTGTTTATATTGTACGATAATCACCATATAAGGATTTAACATCCTTTAATTGTTATAATTTTGCTCCCAATTTATGTTTATTAATTACATATTATTCTCTTATATCAACGGGGACGAGTTGGTCGTAAAACTGACGATTCGATTCAGTTATGTAATCGAAGTACGCACTGGATCATTGAGGACTATATATATTTTCGTTATGTTTGTTGGCAATACAAACAACTTGTTAATAAATATAATTAAAATAAACAGTTGTTGGAAAATAATGTAAATCAGATTTAATTCTTTTGAAAAATTTTCTATTTGCTGTTGTTGATTTAAGTTTTAACAAGTTGAAAGGAATGCAGCTGCTCATTATAGAACGGTATGAGTGTGATTGAATTTTTAATGTATTAGTAGAACTATTTTTTTAGTGGTTGCTGTTGTTAACTTAGCCAAGTGAATTGCTGTTTATCAAATGTTGACTGATGTTTTTAATTTGTGTAGTACTAATATGAAAGTCCATCACACACTTGTTTATCTTCCCTGTCTTTTTCAGAGCTGTCTTTAGAGCTTGGATTCGGATAGTATTTATATTGATTCTTTTGAGGAGTTTTTTAATTCTAATAAACAATATTATTACTTTTATAATTCGTTGTTTAACATTTAAAGATTTTATAAAATGACTTAAACATTCTATTCATCAAAAAAATATTACAGATCGATTAATTAAGGTAATTAATGAAGCTTAACAAGTTTACGGGATTTTTCGTGTAATTTTAAAGATTAGCGTTTGCGTTACGGTTTAAGAATAGTTTTGTCGTATAAATTTTGATGCGTGTTCCGTTCGTATGAATGGTTAATTCAGTATCATTACAAGTGGGTTAGAGCGTTGGGCAGCAGGTAGATTAGAGTAAGAAGGGGTGAGAGTCGCTTGTAACGGGATGACGGGACGGATATAGGATTTGATAAGGGGGTGGAGAAGGTCGGTCGAGAAAGGAGACTGTAATGGGGTTGTTAACGCATTGCAGTTGACACTATTACAGTTATTGACCGCAGGGGTTGCTGCTACATTGATCGCAGAAGGAAACTGCCAGGAGATTCCGTAAAGAGGTGTCTCAAGGGTGCTGTGTTGCTTGCCTGTGCCTGCCTGCTGCCTATTTGCTACACTACTGTACTGTACTGAAACTGTTCTGTAGTGGGGGAAATGACAGCAGACTTACCGTATTATTGTGTCCTACATGTGTGTGCATGCCTTCATATATATACATGTATGTTAGCGGGAGGAGTAAGCCGGCTTCCCTCTTTTCACCCTCCTTCCGTTACCATTCCTTATACCTATCACTCCCACTATTCACCTACTTCTCTTCCTCCCCCGTACTTCTTTCACCCTATCGTGCTTTGATTAAACCCGTGAACATGTATATCACCCTTTTCTGTTGTTAACCTCTCTTTTCTATCTACCAGAATTCTATCTGCACTATTGTCGTATCTGCTTCAATCTATTGTATACTTCTTTTCTGTTCCTTCCATTCCTATTATACTGTGTTACTTCTTGATTGTACTGTCGCAGTTGTAGATAAACCCTTCTTTCGAAATTTATTACTTCTTTTCTTTATTGCTTGTATTGTTTCTTTTATTTTTATTCCGTTCCTTATTGTTGCGTTTGTAAATTAATATACTGTATAATTTAGTTTTTCTCTTTTTTTTTTTTAATGTCGGTTATACATAAGGATATATTATCAAAATGTTTTTATTTCTATCAAAATTCAAGAAAGAATGTAATAAAAATAATTTATTTAATTCGCTCTATTGCCTTCCCTTCGTTATTCTTACATTACCCATTAAATCTTTGTAAATGTTTTGGGTTTGTTGATACATTACTTTGCGTATGTTTTTATTTATTTTTTAAACTTAGCGATCAATGTTTTCTTTTGGAAAATTTTATTTTGACCTAGTCGTTTGCTGGTAAGAGAAGGTTGTTGTTAGGATCTTGAAGTTTTTAGAGAATTTACTTGAGTAATTTTTTTCGTGTGTAGTACAGTTTTAAAAAAAAAAATTAATTTAAATTACTCTGTTAACAAATTGGTGTAACATATGTTTTCATTATAGATTCATTATTGATGATCTATTTACAATTTTAAAATAATATGTCATTATTTGCAACAATAGAAGTCAAAACTGATATTTTGGTCTGTAACTAAAAGTAATTAAAACTGTGAATTTATTTTTATTCATCTTGTAATATCTTACGTAAAATGAAAACCGTACGAGAGATAAGTTATTCATGAAACAAGTGTACTCATTCTCGAGAGTAATGAACTTACCATGTTTAGTAGAGAAAGAGAAATGTTAAATGGTTTTAATCGTCCTAATCGCCAAGACAAACATGTTGTTACACATAAAATTAACAAGACTGCCAAAATGTAGATGATATTACAGGATATCAGGATTTGGTCGTATAATTATATCATTACTCTCAGAGAAAACAACTTTGATTAATCTCTTATATCTAAGTGGTTTATATTCTTTACTCCGATTAGAAGATTTAACGGAGTATCTAAGTTTAATTAAATTTAAATATTTATTGTAAAAATACATTTTCAGGACATCTTTGATTTTTTTTAAATTTTTTGGTTCATTTTTAAGAATTTTTAAACGTGTTTTTTGTTTGGAAATTTTGTATTATCTTTAAGTATTTATAATTATATAGAAAAAGAATTGGATGTTATGATGTACAAATTCTTATTCCTGAAACAAGAATACCCATTTTTAAGAATAACAAGTATACTATGTTCAGCCTTACTGTGATAACATCCGAAGTAAAGTAGTTTCGCGTTGTCTTTCTCAATGTGTTAAACATACTGTTGTAGATCGATATGCCAGGCCAACCAAAGCAAGTGATATTGTCGAAACAATTGTAATTTAGATATATATATATATATTTTTTTTTTTTTTTTATTACAGTAACTTACCATTTAGTGAACATTATTACTCGTACGGAAAGTATTTTAAATCTCAGTTGTTTACATTCGTTACCTCCATTATTATGATTGAGGTATTTTAATTGTTAAAAACGGCTTAAAGAATAATTTGTCGGTAGTTAATTTTAATTTGCCTTTTAGCAATTTGTTATCTTATAAATGTTTAGCCATAAGGTGTACCGAATGATATAATAGAAAAAGTCGATTTAATTTAACGAAGTTTGAAAAATGTTACTTACAAAAATTGAAGCTGGCCCAAAAATACCACCGGTTTCAGATAATTGAGTCTGTTCTAATAACAATTAATCTTTGTAAAATGAAAAGAAAATAAACCGTCGGTAGACCATGTAAACAATGGGTGTAAGAGTATGAATTTTAACCTAATTCTTTCTTTCTCTTTTTTTAATGGGGTTGAAAATGAAAATAAATTATCACTTATTCTTTATTAAAACTTACTGAAAGAAATTTATCGGTGAAAAATACTTTTATTAGGTTCTCTTTCTTATTGTTCGTATGATTTCAAAAACTTTTACTGGAACGTAATTCCTTTATGATTTATCGTTAAAGAAAAGTGTTTCTACTTCGTTGAAACCGTAAAAAATGATGTATTAAAATTCTTTTCTTGAAAAAAAAAATACGTTGAGAATAAGTAGGTAAAAAACGTTATTTGAATAATGATATGTAGTTATTGTTATAGAGGGCATGCAACAGAATTCATATTTGGTTAAAGAGAACGGTTAGTTTCCTTATTAAAAAAGAAAAAAAGAAAATCTATTGTCATATTTTTTGTAATGCGGTTAAGTTAAAAGAAACGGTCACTAAAAGTAATGTGGGCTTTTAACACGGAATAACAAAACTTAGGGAAACACGAACCCTTTTGGCAAGCGAGCCAGTAAGCAAGATAACATGATAAAAGTGAGGGATAGAGGAATAGGGGTGGCGGCACGGTGATGGTGGGAGTATGTGTACGAGCGAGACGGTACGATGAAGTTTTCTGAGGGTGGGGATGAGACGTAGAATTGCCTTTTGATGGTTTTCATAGTAGATGAAGGGGTTGCTGCCTTTAGAGAAAGGGGGTTTCCTTAGCCCCCACTTAAGTGACCCCGTGGAGCATATAAGCGAATCAATAATACAGAAGCTGGGGCCCGCGCATGACGCTAGGTACACCAGATCCCCTCCTGTTGTAACACTTGGGGCCCCCTCTTGCTTTCGGCCCCTTCTTCTTCTTTAACATCCTCACTCAAATCTCTCTTTTCTCGCTCCCCCCTTCGCTTTCTCTTCTAAGTATTGTTCCAGCCGGGAATGAGATTAACTCCAGGGTTCTTAAGTGACAGCATTAACTTAACTTAGAAACCATCAAACAATAACCTACTTACTTAAAACAGTATTACTTAAAATACTGAAAGATTTTTTTTTTTTTAAAGAAAAAACTGATGTCTTTTTCTTCGTACTTTTTAATTTCGTAATCCATCTGTTGATTTTAATTACTTTTCTCTTTCTTTATTAATTTATCTCCATGCCTGTTGGTGATGTTTGTATATCCATCGTACTTACAGTTATTTTTTGTTGCACTATACTCATCTTTTATTCCATTAACGATCATTAAGACTGTGTCTGATAAATGTTCTTTAGACTGTGATATAATTTATATTTTAGATTAGGAGGGCTAACTTCACCCGGCAGGCTTATCGCTCATTATCTTTAATGTTCAGCCAACAAGTATGAAAAGTCCACGGATAACTTGCATAAAAAATACACCGAAGTAGCATCACTATCTCTGCAAGGCCCGACATCGTAAGCATCCAGAAGTGAACGTAGCAGATTTTACACGGAAACAAGTTACACGAAAATCTGGAACAAGATTTAGAAAAGAAATGGTGGGTGGGGAAAGTCCAACCTACTGGTGAAATAATCGCAATTCAAGATAAGCAACTCCTCCTTGTGGATAGATTAGTTATCCTCCATCTAGTAGATGCTTACCCCCCGGATGCTGATGTTTCTTTGACCATGTAAACATATGCTGCATCCTAATCCCCTTAGGGGAAGACACCCGCCTTTTGACGATCGCAGGATCGTAACAAAGAACGGAGGGAGTGGGCCACATCACCCGCTCCGATCCTAACCCTAATGGGCTTTACTGGAGGTTGTCTTTTAGATTCTCTTGATAAACAACACAGTCATATGTTTGGCTTGTGTCAGGATGCCACCGATACAAATACCTCGGTTGACATATCCATCAGTGTATTTACACAACCTACTATCGTCTAAATACGGCCTCTTCTCACCACGACCACATACGATAACTAACAACTCTCACTATCAAATTAACCGAATCGCGTAACCACGATTCCTACGCCTTCCTCTGACAACGAAGCTTTCGCACGAAAACTCTTCTTATATCTAATTTCAATTAGATATGTACTCAGATAGTTAATTAATCGAGTCTTTAAACACAAAAACTATTCTCATATCAACAAAACAAGTGTTGATCCCAAGAACACATCCTGCATGATGTGATGTAGATGACTCTACTCTAGCCGTAGCCGATCCACCTGTACCGTACCGTAACTAATTTACTGATAACTGTTATCTTTCTTCCCGGAATATACGTTTTCCTTACAATATCAAACGATGTAGAAGCACATCTCTCGGACCGGATCCAGATTTGACCTGAAGTTCTGCGCTAAACGGTAGGAAAACAGGAAGAGATCCAGTAAAACCGAGAACTGAATTTCTAATCGGTACGGGTACAAATGTTAGAAGTTTCCTAATGTTACTATTCCATCGGTTCGTAGAATTTTTTGGCCTTTACAAAAGCCGATCAATCCTATTATCGAACTCAGTTATAAACCGCTTAACCGGATTCTCTCTCTTTGTTTGTGTTGGACCGTGATCTTAACGCGACTTAGTTTAATTAATTATTTGTAGTGAAAATAACTGCGACTTTATTTTGTTTTATGTGAACCTCAAATGTAGCTCAACCGCTCAGAGATTTTCGGTTCGTATGTATGTTTTTGTTAAATGTCACAAACACGACCACTAAAGAAATTCCTGAAACAAAGGACAGGCATCTATCTGATGCTATATGAGAGTTATTTTCTTCCATTTCATTCCGCTTATACGATGTTGCTTTCTGCTAAACAGAATAATATTCAAGAGTTCCAAACTTACCGTAATGAAGTTTACTTGCAGTATTTAAAGGTGACGCCTTTGATCCGTAATCTGTACCGTCTGGTTGATAGTAAACATCGTTACTATCAGAGAAAGCTACACTATTTATTTCTATAATATTTAAGGTATATAGGGCATCAAAATATAAAGTATAAAAGGTGTAAATTGATAAATTGTTAATTAACCTGTTTATATCGTGAAACGATGCGTACGTTCACTGTTTGTTCTCAATAGAGGAAATATTTATTCGTAACCTCAAAACATTTGTTATAACGAAGATATAGAATTTAATTCTAAAGATGAATAAATGAATGAACCCTTTGTGAAACTATGTACGGCTTTATTTATAAAGTCAGTCGCTTATATTTCATAATAGAAAAGTTGGCACTGCGCCTGTAATCTATAATAAGCGAGTGTCTCTTATCTAATTTAGTGACGTAGCAGTATCTTTTTATCCTAATAATGCTATCGATTATTGTTCGGTAATGAATGACTTTAAAGGGAATGAAATCTGTTACAATACGTAATTATCGAATCGATACTCATTTTTCAGTGCGGCCCGAAATTTGTTTAATAGATTTATGTGCGAAATAGTTGTGTGTGCGTTCAAAATACACGCAAATACTGATGAAATATAATTAGAAATTATGTGTATTTTAAACCGCAATCTGTTAACGTTAACTACAGATTTGATGTGCGGGATGGGGGATGAGTTTGTTAGGTAAGTGATAAATCGGTGTGGATTTTCCTGTCGGTAAAGCGCAACGTCCATTTTCATTTAATTTATGTTCGTTTCATGAATATTAATTTGCTGCTCTTTTGTCAGTAAAATAAAATTGATAATAATTTTGATGAAATGCCCGTATTATTATATTCTTTTTTTTGTAGAGGTAATAGTTATTCGGTTTTTTTATTTTAAATCGAGTTATTGATATTTTAGTTACGAAGAAATGTAGTTGCGATTGGAATATTTAATAAGATAATGTGGCGCAGCTGTGATCTGTTTATTATTCTAGCAGTTTTGTCGGTAAAATATGAATACCGTTCTTTAAAAAAAAAAGTCTAAACCAGAATATTAATCTTATAAAATTGAACCGGAATACAGTCTACATCATCAGGATGTCGAATTTTGTTTTTCTATTTTTCCCCGTTTATAATAAAAGGAGAATTGTTTTATCGTTTTTAATTTTTCTGTACACTTACTTTCGATTCGAGAGTTCTTCGAACAGGCTTGCAGATCATCAACGCAAACCTAATTTCAATTCCTTCTGTTCGGATTTCCCCTCCTCCAAAATTTTTTGGTTCTTTCTTCGTGCTATTTTTTTTTCCATTCTTCGGTCCGGCACATTCGCTTTCTTTTTTGCTTTCACAAGAACATCTACTCTATGGATTTTTTTCTTTCTATGTTGACAATGTTTTATTTCTATATTTGCTTTGGTTTGGTCTTCGATTATTTGTTTTATGTATGGAGGAGAAGTTTTATATTTCCAAAATTTATCAAAAACGGTTTTTGTTCAATCTTATCTGAATCCGTTTCAATCATACGTCTTACAAAATTTAGTCTTCTTCTTTTTCGGATTGCGGTTACTAAATTTACAAAAGTTTTATGTTTAAAAAAAATATATTTTTAGATCCGTTATAATATTTTTTTGATACTTTTAAATACCGAATGATTCAAAAAATACTTCACAAATTTCCAATAAAAATTTATTGAGATAACCTACAGATTGTGTTGAAGTCTCGTTTCACAGAAAGACAAATCAAGTTTGTGATCTAACATTCACTTAGGTTCGATATGACTTCCATTTGTAATGGGATATATATCCCACCCGAAGTCGATTTTATTCCAGATTAGGCGTTAATTAGTAGTCTTATCCCAACAAGATCGGCAGGCAAAGGCGGGATATACCCCGATCTTTAATGAAATTCGACAAGAAAAAATCTAGCGGAGCAAATCTGGGAGCGAGATGGCCGTGCAATTGGACCTTGACGACCGATACATCGACGCGGGAATAAAGTATCAAGAAAATCTCTTGACTTCTATGGGGTGCCCCGTTTTGCTTATAGTAGTGGCGTTTATCTTGGTCATCATTGTCTAACTGAGGAATTAAAAAACTTTGAAACTTGTGCAGATAAACGATACCGTTACGTAATACGGTTACCTCCTTGAAGGAGATCGGACCGATCTGTCTGGAATAACAACTTATCCCGACGATGGTTTGTGCCAAAAGTAAATTGTACACCTATTAGGAGAATCCGTACCTTATTATCTATGAAAATTACTTTGAACTGCAATTATTGATGGCAAATTATGAAACAAAAACGTACAGCGAGTGCGTTCCACACCATTACATGTATCCGTTTTTAATTACATCGGTGACAGCGCCAGTGGCCGATTTCGGTACTAATGAAGTAGTGAACCAAAACTTGATGCGTTTTCTTATGAAATGAGCCTCAACCAAATCTGTAAATTATCTCAATAAATTTTTATGCGTTTTTAAAAGTTTGGAAGCCGTTTTTGAACCACCGGTTTTTTCGTAATTGTTTTTTACCTTTTTACCTAAAAGTCTTAAAAATAGATGCAACATATCATGTCAGATATATCCAGAAAATTGAAGATCAGAACGGTTTTTTTTTCTTTTATCTGTTTAGCCTCCGGAACTACCGTAAGGTATTACTTCAGAGGATGAATGAGGATGATGTGTATGAATGC
>JAAAKQ030053706.1:0-35096 GCA_010016005.3 Zanna intricata | reverse complement strand
TATGAACGAGTTGTAGCGTGTGTGAAAAATGCCATGCCTGACCGGGATTCGAACCCGGGACCTTCCGGATGAAAAGCTGAGGCGCTACCACTCGGCTACGGAGGCCGGCAATGATATAATGGGCGTTACGGCATTTTCGGATGAAAAGCCGAGACGCTACCACTCGGCTACGGAGGCCGGCAGTGATATAATGGGCGTTACGGCATTTTCTGGGTGCACGGCCTGCGTCCATCAATTTATAAGACATTGTCACGTCAAAAAAAGTTACATGTTATTGCATGTAATAAATTTTGATATAAACAATAATCTAAACCTCATTAATCTCTGTTATTTCCTTTCAATATCAGACCTGTCAATAAAATCCCAGTCAGTACGAAAAATGAATGCTTGTGATGTCAATCTATGATACATTAATAAAATTCATGATTATAATAAATAAATTATTGAATAATAAAAATACTACAATATAACTAGATTATACAACCACATGAAAAAAATAAAAATAAAGCTATTGCCTGTTGCCAAACCAACAAATCTGACAAAATATAAATAAAAATAAAACAACTGGATAATAAAATTTAGATAATTTAATAATTACTGCTGTTCTTTATCAATTTATTCATCTGATATTTTTCAATCAATTCTACTATAATAAATTAAAACCAGAGTATGTCTGTAATAATGCTGAATAATTATGTTGCTAAAAAGTAAAAAGAATTTTATTCATACAATGGATTTAAAAATACATTAAAACTTACTTTTAATTTTTGAACTTTTCCTTTTAAAGAAGACTGTGTTCCTATATGTTGGAATAAAGAAGGTTTGTAGTGAACCCAGAGTTCATCTTTTGCTCTCCGACATGCTGCCTGTACAGAAAAATTAAATAAAAATTCTTTATTAATAAAAAAAAATCTGGCAAGAAAGTTTTATATTTTCCTGGCATTGGTTAATTATTATTACATAGTGGAGAAATAAATATACATGAAATAAGTTTAAAAAATCGATATTTTAATCAAAAATTTTAAAAATCTGTTTAAAAAAATGCACTAAATAAAAAGATAGCTTTTTCACTTATTTTTTGAGAAAAGGAAAGAATCTGGGGGCAAATTTTTTTTTTTAATGGATGAGATCCACATGCACACATGAACTGAGCTTAATATGAGGTGAGGTTATATTAGTAAAATTTTGATAAAATTGACCCAAAAGAAACCCTATCTATCCCACTGCCCGGAAATACTGATCCCATAGAAGATATTGTATTTCCATATGTACAAACATTATCTAACTTTTTTGTTTTTGTTTTTTGAGTCCCTGGGTCATGAAACATCAAAGAAATGGGGAAAAAACTCATACATAATTTTATGACTAATTACCATATTTTCCTTCTTGCAGCACAGCTCTTAGCTATGATGCCAGGAAAATAAAAACAATCCTGGAACTTTCCTTATCTTATAAGTCCTTATAAGAATAGTTTCCTTAACAAAAAGACTTTTGAAATCTGTTCATATTTATTATTTATTACAAATTATACAATATCATCTCCTTTAAAAGTGTACATATATCATACTTTTTTCCATTACTGATTCTGTAACTATTTTTGCTATCTATAAAGCAATTATACAAGATAATGAAGAATATAGTGTCAGTGATAAGATATGTCATTATGGTTATAGCAACAACAATATTAATTAATATAATTAACAAACTATAAACTATTAAAAATTTTAATCATGCACAATAATTAACTTCCTGAGTTGGCATCACTGAATAAATATCACTCCCACTCACCATCCCTACTGCTATGGTCTCTTCTGCTTTGTCCCTCCTGCTCTAATAGTTATATAATTTCTTGAAACTAACCCTGGTTCTTCATTTTAACAATTTTAAATTTTTATAATAAATTAGATCGGACTGAGTTTTTATTTGTTCATTCAACAAATTTGATAAAAAATAACATCTGACTGAGTGTTTATTTGTTCATTAATTATCAGCTTGAATATTTCCATGTTTTCTAGAATATCTAAGTTCTCCTTTTTGTGTTTTTCTCCAAATGTGTTGCAATATTTGAGTCTTTCTTTCCATATTTACATGATCTTATAATTCATAAAATCTTGTTTTAAATTTCCACCTCGTTTGTCCTGTATACATCATGTTACACCTACATTTTATTTGCCATTTTTGTTAGAACTGTCTCTTTCTGCTATATTATTTCTAAATTTATTCCTGATGGTACTGTTTATGGTAAAGGTTTAATTTATATTTCTTAAAAAAATGCTTTAGTTTATTTATTTCTTTCTCATGATCATAAATTTTGCCCAATTTTGTTTCCTTCTTTTGGTCTTCTGTTGTTCCTTTTTCATCGTTTAAAATAACTTCCTTATTATTCACTGTTAGTTATAGATAATATTATGGATATATTCATAAAGTAAGGGCTGTTTGGCAATTAAAAAAAATTAGCTGATGAAAAAAGGTTTTTACTTAAACAGTTTTAGTTTACTACACATTTCACTTTTTCACATAATCGCCACTCCGGACTAAGCATTTTTCATAATGCTGCTCCAGTTTCTTTAATCCCTCTGTATAGAAGTTCACCACCTGGAAATTCAACCAGTTGACAATAGCAGTTTGAGTTCATCATTTTCAAACCGTTGTTCACCAAGTCACTTTTTCAAATGCAAGAATAGAAAGTGGTGCAAGTTCAGGACTACATGGAGGGTAGTCAAAAAGTTCCTAATGAAAATCTTGAATCTTGTTCTTGGTTAAGGTAGCGGAGCAAGAACGCGCATTGTCATGAAGTGGATTACAGTTTCCTTCATCATTGAATTTGGATTGCATGTCTGTTTGGTGAGCATTTTGCAGTACACATCAGCAAATCATTGATGATCCATGTTCCATGAAATCAACTAAAATGATGCCCTTTTGTCCTAAAAAATGGTAGCCAACATTTTTTTACTCAAGAACAAATATTGCTTAAACTTTTTCGGTTTTAAGGAACTTGAATGATATCACGCATTGAATGTATTTTCAATTTTGAGCTGGTGTATGATATCCACATCTCAACGCTAGTAACAATGTGGGAAAACAAATCATTTTGTCAATAGTGGTCCAAAAATGCTCATCCATTGCATATTCTTTGCTCTTTGTGTTGGTCAGTGAACATTTTCGGTACCCACCTTGCACACAATTTGTGATATCTGTTGATATCACAAATTGCGTACAGCTGATTGAACAATTACGCTGATGTTGATACATCAGTGTAAAAATTCTGTTAGTTAATGGCCAAGAGAGTTCAGTTGTCATGTATGCTGGGACTAATATCATGTGAAGGGTGAGATAACTACAGTTAAATCAAAATAAACTATTACTACAGATTTACATTTGGTTATAATTTAATTACAAAATTCATTAAAAAAATACTGCATATTGCTAGCAAATATCTGAAAGTAAATTTGCATCCAATCTACCCAATATTGTATTTGTGAAGTTACTAAACTTCAATTGGCATACTCCTCAGTTACTGTATTTTGTAAATTTGGTTTTGAAGTTCATGAATTTTATGTTTAGTTTTATAGCCATGTGATCACCTTTTTTCTTGAAAATTTTGGTAGTTCTGAGTGGATGTTGGTTAAAAATGTTTTATATCAATATGTGACTGTAATTTTCTTCTGTATTATTAATAATATTTTCTTTATAAAAATAACGGTCAGTCATTAACTTATATCAGATGTTCAACTGCGTTGAGTTCAGTAGCAAACTGCCTGCTTACAGAAATGTGTGTATTAGTTAATACTAAATATATGAAAAGTTGCCAATCTGTGTTGACTGGAATGATTAGATGTGTTAGAGAATAAGTAAATAAGTACATTATCAATTGTAAATGCTTATCTATAAATTTTAAAGGTGTTCTTTTACATAACCTTGATAAGGAGAGATCAAGCAAATTGGAGTTGGTTTCAAGCTTTGCTATATTGGAGATTTATTATGTTCACAAACTATAATGAAATATAAGTTGAGATTTAACTAATTGTTGAATACGAAGACTTTATGGTAATTTTACAATGTTGTTTTTGCAAAGGATCATGATATCACCAATACAATGATGCTCAATATAATATTTATTTTTCTATGTATTTCTACTTTTCTAAAAAAAAAAAAAAAAAAACAATGTTTTCAAGATGTAGTAAATGTATTTCAGCCAGAAGACTGAAGATGGGTAAACTTGCTGGCAAACTAACTTTAGTGTTTATTTGTTTTTAATTTCAGTAATATGATCCTTGGACATGACACACAATGAAAATATGTCAATGAAAATAAATAAATAATGGGGAATATAAGATGGATGCAATGTGTGAAAAATCTACCCCCTGATCAGGAATTGACACAAAGTCAAATAGATCTAGAACCCAGACAACTTTGGTATTAAGTTACAAATGAAGTAAATTTTCTATATAATGGTTTGAGTTAATATTTTCATTTTGATGTATTCTAATATTGTGTTATTGGTTCTTAATATTTCTGCTAATATGTTTGTTTCTTTAATATAAACAGCATGTCTGAAAAGTTCCCTAACTAAATTAAATAAAAATACAGATTTAAAAAAAATTAATTTACTCACATCAGCCCTCTACATAGAACCCTTCTCTAGTTATACACTCGTTGCATCATCAGTAGATCCATCAAATGCTCTGAAGAAATCACTTTGAGGGAACGCCTTCAATTTCTCAGTGCAAGCCCTTTGAATGGGGCAAAATGAAATCATCAAAAAAGAGGCCTTTCATCTTCAACTTCAGTTTTAGGCACAAAAAATAGTCTGCTGGAGCCAAGTTGGGTGAATAGGGTAGATGAGATAGTCGGTGATCTGATTTGGGGCATAATAAAGTGTTAAAACTGTTGCCATGTGTGCTGAGGTATTGTTGTGCAAGGTATTGTTATTGTACAACAGTTGTTGTCCAACTGGCCAGATCCCGGTACTCAGCCAGATTCGACAAATGCGACACATCAGGTATTTCATTACTTTCAAATAGAATTTAAATTCACAGTTTGACCAACTGTACACACTTTTTTGCAATGTTTTCATCGTGAACACCTGTTGATGGCCTCCCGCTTCGTTTGTCATCATCCAACAACTCCCTACCATCTTTAAACCATATCCACCATGTGTATGTTGTAGTATGAGATGTGGCTTCATCACCGAATGCTTGCTGTTTCATAGAATAAGTTTCAACGAAAGATTTTTGAAGTCAAACACAAGATTTTATCATGCTTCTCTGTTCCATGTAGCAAGCTTGCACAATTTCACAACAACACAACGTACAAGGCCGAATATAACTTGAGACTGAAGTGATGGAATGTAATGAAATTTTGCACACACATTCATCAGACATCATAGTTCCTTAGTTGTCAACGAGATGGCACTATTTGTATAGACTACAGAAATTTAGTTCGGGAGCTTTTCAGACATACTGTGTATATGAATGGATGTGTAAAAATTGAATTACATCAAAGGATGCAAGTTTTAAAATTTTCTGGAATGTATTAATCTTGAATTTTATCACCAAATTCATTATTATTACAATAATCATTAACTGCATACCGCATTCAAAAACTCCGTTATAGATTATAAAACTCTTATACATATATATCTTAAGTGTAATAAGTGAATTAAAACTGTTCAACAAAATAAATATGTACTAACAGAATCTTTTTCTAAGTTGCAGGCCTTTGAATAAATCATATGATCTAACAACCAGTCAACTGGTTTATCATTGTAGAACATAAAGAAAAACTGTACAAGCCATGGCAGTTCCACACATCTGAACATTTTACCTAAAAAATAAACAGTTGAAAAATAATTAAATTTCTAAAAAAAATATACATAAATATAAACAGTAACTTATATGATGATGAAAAAATTAATTCAATGTCATTTGTCAAAAGTAATTATCAGTTTTAACTACAATTATTTTTAATGATGTTACTTTTAACTAAGCTAAGATAAACAAATGTAATAAAGTAATACGTCAAAATACAAAACAAAATATATTTAAATAAAAATTTGATCTGTTTTAATTGTAAAATGATTGCATGGTGCATTTTCCACATACAATATAATTAATATAAAGAAATATATATTATTCAATGAGGCTGACACACTAACCAACCAAGTGAATCAACCTTAGTCACATGAATGTAAGAAGATTTTCCACTGGGAAAAAATTCATTGCTTCTAATCATATTACTTTTATAATTTTGGGAGCACAATTTATTTCTATGATGAATAATAACTAATTAATTAAAAAATAATATACTATCCTTAAGTCACCCTGCTCACAGTACAGAACAACGTTTAGCAATTTAAGTTTTGTAGTTTTTATTTTCAATCTTTTAACTAACAAAGTGAGAGTTAATTGTTAACTTTTGAATGCTAATGTAATGTTAGTACAAAATTACCAATATTTAACAGAGTTTTATAGGAAAAATTGTGAAGCAATTATACAAAATAAACAAAAATTACTTTAATTTTATTGTGCAGTGTAAATTATCATTGTAATTTTCCTGCCACAAATGAAATGGCTTTTTAAAAAAAAAATAAAAATAAAAAAAAACCTATTTTTTTATAAATGTAGTTTAATTTTTCTCATGTTTTGATCATTCATCATACCATGTTTATTACATGATGCATGCATTTTCAATTATGTTATGGTTGTAACTAGATACCAGTCAAAGTTGTCTCCTTCAACTGTTGAATTATATATTGATTTCAGTTAGGTGACTTCTTTATAATATCAAAATTACCCTAATCTTTACAGTGTTCAAAGCAGTTAAAATTCTTTTTTATTCTTTAACACATATATAATACTACTTTATTTACATGAATATTTTTAAGAATGAAATTTAATGGTAGGGTTAATAATCTTCATTTACAAACAAACCCAATGAAAAGGTTTGAAATTTATTTTTTAAATTTAATCTAAATAATATTCATGCCAGAAATAGATGAAAACTTATAACCATAAAAAAAGTAAGGTTACAAAAACCCAAGAAATTGTAAATTCTATTAGCCGTAATAATTAATGAACATTATTAATTCATAAATATAAAAATTTGAACAGGTTTTATTTATTTAAATATAAAACTTATATTTATTTATTTAAATTTAAATATAAAATTTGAACAGCTTTATATTAATAAAATATCCATTATCCAACACATGGCAGGAAATAATTATATGCCAAAAGATATGAAAGTACCTCCATGAGGTACATAATTAAAAATGTAGTTAATAAATTTATAAAACTCAATGAATTAGCTTTTTAATTAACCTTACATACCTTAATAATATTAAATGCTACTTAACAGTACATAACTGATAAATGTGCTGAGGGAATGGCATGAATTTCTTCTAATATTACTAGACTAGATTTAGTGTGCTGTACAATAAGGTTGCTTCTCAAACAGCAGGAAAAAGAGCACATTTGTTCACTACATTGAGAATACAGTGCCCATCACAAGAAATCAAACATGATTGAGTCATCCACATTAACTGAGTAATGTGTGCATCAGAATTATTAGAAAAGGCAAATATACCAATTTACTCCTAATCTAATTCTTAGTAATAGATTTTAATAATTCTTATCTGTCCAGATATTTATGGAAAATGAATTTTTTCTTAATTTTTCAATCAGTAGTTATTATACTGAATCATACAAAGAACAATGTATTTTGCAACAATTTTATCAGGTTATGTGTACATTTTCCAACATAATTCACATTTTTATCAAGCAAAAAAAGTTTTCAACGCATTATAAATCTGTTACGGTTTACCATAAATGCTAACAAGTATACAAATGTTAAATATACCATGTTTATAAAATCAAATAATAAGTTTAATTTTTGTTAATGAACATGATAGTACAAGATATTATTAAACAATTGCTAAGAATTGAAATAAGTAAAGCCAATAAGCAAAACCCATAAATTTTCTTGAGTTTGACAATGCTCACATTCCTGAAAAAATCTCTCCAATAAATGATTAATAATCAAACAATAATATAAAATAAAATAATAATAATAGAATATGTAATAAATCATTACTCATTATTTAAAATTAAATAACTAAAATTTTATAGACTTCTTAATAAAAGGTTAATAATCATTAAGCATTTAACATTAAATTAAAGTCTTTTTAATGATAAAATCGGATTATCATGAAAAAACTTTATTTTTTCTTGAATAAGAAAACAAAATTATTTACTTTTAGACAAATTTTTTAAAAAACTATTTGTTTAGACTAAGAGCTAGCTACCTGACCACTGGCATTTATTAAGCAAAAAATTAAATAACAAATAATTCATCTGAAAAACTTGAATGTTATGTCTTACCAATAAATCCAAGCTGACAAAAATCTAAGACGAACCAACTCTGTTTATTAGCAATACGATCATAAGCTGCTGTTTTCATAGTTGTTATAAAGTGAGGTTTAGCTAAAATATCATCTTCTAGTTGAACATAAAAAACTCCTTTAGGCTGAGAATACATCATTAAGTATGCAAAATCTAAATTCTGTTTACTACGCCAACGAACTCTTTCTGGAGGATCACCTAATGTTATCCTTAGTCTAGCCATATCTGGATAATAGGCTGGTGAAGGAGAAATCACTTCTAATACTCCTGAATTAAGTTCATCCTGAAAACTAAACGTGAAATCATAATATATTAAAATATTTTAATTTTATGCAGAAAAAAATCATCTTCATGAAGATGGAAAAGAAAATAATTTTCATTCTAAATTTGAGAGCAGACTATTTCTTTAAATACAAGACAAACCCTGTTAATTAAAATATCAAAAATATTTTCTTTTAATAAGAAATTAAATTATGTTGAAAATATTCATCATCTCAATTAACTATACAATAGCCACCATGAAATAATGAGCTTGGATGATTAGCCTGCATATCACTGCTATACTATTGTTCTCTGAAAAATTGACATATCAAGATTAGTCATCTGTTAGTAGCATAAACATAAAGCATGATACGTTAGGTAGTAATTGTCACCACTCTAAACTCGCCGTTACTTGGTGGCAACAGTACCCTTCTCCTTCTTATATAATAGGATTAACAAATCTGTTATTTAATATGATATAATTTAAATACATTTTTTCACATATACAAGATGAATATAAAATTACATCAATTAAATTTGGACAAAAATTGGTAAATTTAAGCTATCTAAAAATATGTTTTAAAATAGGAGATCCGATGCAAGATAAGTTCATAAAAACTAAATAAAAACATTAATAAAGTTCCAAGGGTGGAAATAAGTAAAGAAAAATATAATCAAAAAGCTACTGAAAACACTGGTATTCTAGAATTTAAAACATTTAAAAACATTTAAAATAAAGCAGTAGTGTAAGGTATTTTACAACAAAATTGAAATCCAATTTCCTAAAGGCAGAGTGCAGTAAAGCATTAAGATCATGGGACAGCCAGTTTAATTTGCAATCAGCAAAGAATTAACCAGCAATCACATTATATTAATTCATATTCAACAAAAATTCTTCTGATTATTCTGAACAGAAGTAACTGATCAGAAACCTGACGAAGAGGATATAAAGCAAATGGTTACAATACATGAGCTGAAAGTTTGCCCCTTGTCAACTGCTGTGTCTAGTGTACTAGTTATTGTATTGTACTAGTTCGTTGTATTTGTATTTTATATTCAAATGTGTCATATAAACAATCAGACAATGTCATTTATTTAGATAGAATAACAGACCTCGCTCTTCTGCCCTGCTTAAGCCACCTGACAGATCAGTTGACAAAGACAGAGGCAAATTTTGTGTACAGAAAAACAATGTAGGTTTGGAAAGGAAAGTCATAAGGGACATGATTGAGTTAATTGCTAACTGCTGCGAGAGGTTTACTATAGAAGCTGTTAAAGAAATAAGTGAATGCATTATCAAAGATATGGAATAAAATGCCTTAATCATGTCAAATGGGATAAACTAACAAAAATATTAAAAGGCAGAAAATTGGAAAGATAGAAGATGAAAGGATCACACCTGAGTCAGAAAACCATTATGAAAACAACAGGGGATGCACAAATGGAGTGGTCTGGTCTAGAAAGAAGAGTAAGACAAGGAGGCAGTTAATCTCCAACATTAATACGTAAATGGAAGACATAATAAAAAATTATGTAGAAGAGGCTGAAAAGCTCAGCATAAAAGAATATGTATAATGTTCATATTTCGTATGGTATTTTTATGAAATAAATGAAGAATATTCACAAATGATTTCAAGATTAGAAGATGTTATGACAAAATATGGAAAGAATGTAAATGTTAGGAAAACAAAAGTAATGTGGACAGAAGATAAAAAACAAAAAGAAAAAAATTGAAGTAAAACAGTTTTAACTACAAACATGAAATGAAATAAAAATTACAATAGGAATGGTTAAAAAGTATTTTAATAGAAAAAAAAACAGTTTTATACGGTAACAGGAAGTTGAGATTAGATCTGAGGTTAAGTCTTTTGATATGTTATATGGAGTGTATGTCTCTATGGATATAAAACATTGACAAGAAAAAGGGATAATGAAAGTAAACATTTGAAATATGGGCATGGATGAGGTTAAGGAAAATTAAATTGACAGACAAGAGTGAAAAATAAAGTAATAAGAGCAAGTAGTAATATGTGGAGGAACTCCATCTTGTAGAAAAATTAAACCTTCCTTACTTTATAACTGCAGAAGCACAAGGTTTTCTAACATGTACAAGTACACTATGCCAGTAATAGTCTGCTCATGTAAAAAAGGCTAAAAAATTTATTACGCATGATATCAAACCACACATTCATTTTCAGACAGCTGCAGATAAATTACAATTGGTATGGATTTTTTGAGCCCCACACTCAACGACTCCCATACATGGTATGTTGCTTCATCAGAAAACTGTACTGCAGGTAGTTTTTATCAGCAGACATGAAATTTAATATGGTTGTTAGAAACTGAACTCTTTGTGGCTTATCATTAGGTTTAATTTCACAGAACAGCTGCTGTTTATAAGCACAAAGTTTCAATCGCTTGCAAGCAACATCATCGAAGTACTTTTAAGAATGTTTGGTTGATAACTAATTCTATGAACTGAATGTTTTAGACTTTGTTGGAAGATAGTTGAAATTCTTTCTGTGTTTTTGACATTAATTTTAAACCTACCTGGTGAGTATCCTTTCAAAACAATTCTAAATTCCAAAAACTATTCACACCATTTATATATGTTTTGTCATTTGGAGAATTTCTACAATAGATTGCCTATAATTTTTTTGTATGACAGTCACTGATTTTGTTTCTGTAAATCAGTACACAGACTGTGCCTCCTCTTGTGGTAACATCATCATACTGAAGCCTGGACTCATAACAGCTTGGCCAATGCAACAATCTAATGCAGCTGCTATCTGACAGTTAACTTGATTGTTGTCACTTCAAGATTAAGCATAAATATTAATGAGTGAGTGTTGAAAAATAAAAAATTGTATTTGTTCTTGAAACCGCACTTTTTCAGACATCCAGAATTAAAAATATACATGTTCTATTATGTTAATAACTGTCACCAATTAATTAGCCATTATTTAAATACTTCAACAACTTATACCTGTTAGTTTGTTAAGCAAGTTCAACTACTTTTAATAAATTTGACTCATGCACTGCAAAAGGTAGTACACTTCAAAATTAAGCAGTGCATAAACCAATGTACAAGTTTTAAGAAAAACATAATGAAGATAAAATAATATGATACACTTGGCAGTTTATAATTTACTATTAAATTATTTTTAGTGAAAATTGTGGATTCTGACTACAATAAATTTTATCACGCAATATCTAATTTCTGCTAATTATTGTTTTTGAAATGTTTGTTAAAACCTCAAAACATAGAAGTACAATAATCATGGGGGCCAACATTTACCAATAGCAATAATTTCCTAATTTTTATGATATTACAATCAAAAGTATGTTAGATAATGCATTGAAATTTTCAAGAAACCATAACCAAATTATTTTTAAACACTCTTATTTTTAAAGGTTTTTATCTTTAGAGATATAAAAAAAGATGCCAGGTTGAAGCCAACCATTTCTTTAGTTTTTCCAGAAGTCTCAGGTCTCTCACTACATCACTTCTTAATTTTCTAAGGATCATGTACGATCCACTTCACTGTTCATAATTGCTATAATTATTTCTTCATATCTTTTTTAAAAAAACATGATCCAACCACTTTAGAATTGTGCTTTCAGTTCTTGCATCAAATCTGGTTAAAATAGTGGTTATCTTTCTTAAAAACTTTCATTCAAAAGAATTTAACAACTCCATGTTTGTTAACATTTAATATCTCTGATATATATACACTTATATATAACAACCAGTTTTTATTATTGTTTTATATATTCCACTTTTGGCATTTATTGATAAAAAATGTGGATTTTAGGATTTTTTTAAACAATACAGGCATCTTGTTGCTGCTTCTAATCTCTCATACATTATTAAACACTGTTTTCCTAAATACTTAAAGAAATTAATATTTTTTAAGATGTTATCACTCGCCTTTAAAAACTGTTGTTTATTCTCTTCTCATAAAACCAATAATTTTTTTTTTAAATTTATTTTTAATGGCTTTGTCAAGGCAGAAAAGGTTCTAAGGGCCAACAGTTAAATATATCTTAATATTTTGTATTAATACTTCATGTATTAATACTTCATATTGTTTTGTTCTTCTTAGTTTTGCATTTTGCATTGTTTTAGTGAAATGTATTTATTGTGATCTTTAAGGTACAGTTAAATATCAGACTTCTATAATTCAGTACTTATAATACATATTTGCTGAAATTTCAAAGGCCATCTAAATCAGATTCTTATATTTACATTTTAAAATACAAAAATGCTTTATACATTACTTAATTGAGATGCCTTTTATAATATTTAGATTGCAATTGTATCTATTTAGATTGTATTTCAATTTGTATTTAGATTGTAATTGTATTTTTATTGAAGTCCAATAATCAGATATGCAAAAAAAAGCAGCAGACATGAAAAGCATCAATAGATTTTAAGTTAAAAGGTATATCCTTATTACAAAATGCTCTATAATAATAATAATAAATGCTCATATTAATAATGCTCTAGACATTTAATCTGTAATATAATCCCTAAAACTTCAACTATATGGGCAACAGAATAAGTAAACATTTTTTTTGTTGGTTTTAAGCTATTACATCATAACAAAAAAATTTGTTACCAAAAAAGACAACAATTTATAATGGTTTAATACAAAAAAAATCTCTTAATTTATTTAAGAAGCATAAGCAAGCAAATATGACCAAAATTCATCAAACAATATCTAATGGTTCATTAACACATCTGCACAAGAAGAAGCAGCTACACAAATATTTCCTACAATGTTGTAAATTCTAGTTTACGCAGTATCAATAAACACTAATTTTTTACTGTAGTCGATCTTGATTTGCTGTTTGAATAGTTTTTATTTTTATTAAAATTAAATATAGTACTTCAAGACAGATTAAATATATAAATGAACATTCCTGAATCAATCAGTAACATTATCTTCATTTAAAGAAATTACTTACCGATCCTTAATTTCATTAGCAACTTGAAGAACATACTCTTCATCAGTCTGAAAAAAATAAAATAATAAATATCATCATTAATGTTAGATAAGTAATTTATTAGTTTTAATAGAGAAATTATTTGATTACTCAACCAACTCATAAATTTATTTTTTTAAATCAAGAGCAACTCTTAAAAGTGCAGCAACTAATCTTGTAAGTGACCATAGTAATAATATTTTTATTTAAAAATAGAGAAATTCTGCTCTGTCTTTGTAGATGAAACAAAATAAATGCTGAACTCTTCCATACCATAGAAAAAAACTGAGCTTATTAGATGGGAATTCATTCCTAATTCCTAAAAAATGTCCTGAATAAAATAAAAACCAAATGCTTGTAAAATTCACACAAATGTGTTTGTAATATTTATTTAAAATGTCAGTATTCTATTTATATAAGAAGTCTTCTATATCTAAAATTCCATTTTCATTAAATGCATATATTAATTTCATTCACATTTGATGTACATGAAATATAGTGAGATTAAATTTTTTTTACTTTTCAATCTTTTTTACTGAACTATAAAATTCAGATAAGTAAGATTTGATAATTACTAAATGAAATTTACAGACAGTTTGAAGTTACATTTATCTATTCTTGTTTTACATGTAGATATTAAGGTTCCTGGGCAGTTGCACCATTTATTTATTTTATTAAACTGAATAATAAGAAATTATTAGCCTTTCCTAAATGTTTTAATTTTACTGAGCTATGCCTAAAATGATACTACTTTTCAGTTACACAAATCAGAAGATGTGTAATTTTCAGACAAAATCTGACGGCGAAATCCAAAACAAAAAGATTCAGAAATTTTTGTATTTAGAGTTTTACTTATAGTTTAATTTTTTATGTGAACAAAAAACAACAGCAATATTTCAAACTTTATTCTCAATTTTCAAATTTTACACTCAACTACATCAGTTCTGTCACAAGCAATTTAGGTACATGATGATATTTGATAACCATGAGGGGTGTAATTTTGATTGCAGTAACAACCCCTCTCCAGGTGCACAAGGATAAAAAAAAACAATGATCTGGATCCTTCCTAAATTAATTTGAATACAATTTCAATTGAATTCTGTAGAGGACAAGGTTTAACCCACTTTAAATTCAGCTCTGCAAATGTGCCTGTAAAAGATGTTTTCATTATTACTACTTTTTTCCTTGTTGCTAATATTATTTTTTACAAATATATTTACACAACCATTTCTAACTCAATATCAAACACATTAAATTTTAGATGAAGCATTTTCTCTTATATATTTACAAACTTATAAAAATGTCCCTGGTAAAAACTACTCAGAATATTATTTGAACATAATAATACATCACATTGGTACAGATTGGATATTAATGCTAAACAAATATTTCACAGCAGATGTGTAGCTAGATAATAGAAAATAAATTTAAATTTTACTAAATGTCAAATGGTACGGTTACATACTTCATTGGATATTTTTTAAAATGAAGTGTTTGTAATTAAAACTATATACCTAGCATGACCCTTTTGGTTCTCTTTGCATCATATTGATTACTCAAATACTTAGAAATATATTAATATGCTTGTAAAAATAATCTGATGAAGGCAGAAAACTGTTGACATGTAAGAAATAGAATTAATGGAAAAGTAAAGAAGCAAAGATTATAAAGGACAACAACATTATTAAGGTTAGTCAACTAACTGCATTGTAATAATACCACATTAATAAACGGTGTACCGAAGCAACTGTCAGCGTTGAACGGACTCCTCAACGGTGTAACGGACCAATACCGTTAAGGTATTCGGTGCCGTTGACGACGCAACAATGTCGTTAATATTGGTGATGAATGTATCGAAATCAATCTGATATCTGACTCTATTCAACTCACTTTCTTTATCTTTACCAAGCCAAGGAGAAAATAAATTAAAAATCTTCGAGCAACGTGTTAGTACTCACGTGGTTCACGCTCGATATTGTTGTGTCGACCGAGAGTAAAGAACTTTCTATGTTTTGCTGTTTCTCATCAATCACATCATCAAATATCATAAGTGTCGTCAGGCTTCTTCAATGATATGAACTGTTTTTCTTCAGAGTACGGAAAGTACCAGATTTCAGGTATCGATCTCATTAAAGTTGGCAAGAAATCATACTTGGGATGTTACAACGGCTTGATAAAGTAGAATGCGTAAATATTTCTGCAGCGTAAACTGTTCGGTTGGAACAGTGAACAGAAGGCGGCGGGCGTCTGTTTTGTCACACCTTCAACTACCGCACACTTTATATCAGACAATACTCGACAATAGTAGGCTATGTCTCTACCTTAACCTATCACCAACATAGGTTAAGGTAGAGATGTTGGCTATCACTAGCATAGCCGTTTGTCACGGTAATGTCGCAGTTAAACACCTTCAACGTTTGCTTCTGTTTGATCAACTTCACATCTAGCGGTTTTACCGATCATTGTTTCAATACGATATTTGATTAAAATTTGCATTCTAAAATGCAAATTTAGAAAAGCGATCTATCTTAATCATAATATATCCATACCCTTTATTTATTTTATTTTAGAATAAACAACCAAGTCGGTTTGATAAAACCACAGAGTCCCTTCAACTTTACTCTACAAGACGGGTAATTGCGTTTACATTATCGATGTAATTCTTCGGCTATTTCACGTTTTACATCAACCTTCATCTCTATTAATAATATAAACTCGAACAAATAACATATTGTTACAATTAAAAAAGTCGAACTAATTTTAGTGGCGTAATGCAGAGATCCCAAGCTACGGCAATGTAACTGTTGATGCGACTTGATCTATGAACAAGCTTTTGTTCATAGATGAATAGTTGAGGTTGTCTTTCGCATAATCCGATATATCAAAGTGGCAGATCAGATTTGAACCTCTTATGTCCTCGTAAATGTCGCCCGTTTCAATCTTGTAGATGAAGCTTTCGGTATCCATAAACAATAGTGTATTTTAGATTCATCAATGACTGATAAAAGTCGTACATCAGTGTTATGTATAAGACCATTAGTCTGAAGTAGATGGACTTATTGAGATAGACGATTTCTTTCCGTAATTCTAAACGACCAAGTTTTATATATATATATATACATATATTGAATGTCAGCTTGGCGATGAACTTAGGTAGACGTTTCTGATCAGTTATTAGTTTAAAGTTGATTCGGTTCCGGACATTCTCAACTTGTCAAATACAGAGTTGTTCATTAGCTTGTAAAAGTCGTTCTCGAAAACATTCCTAGCTCTTTGTTTTAAAGCAGTGTTGAGATCGAGATAGATTTTTAGCCAAGGACGCTGGAACTATAACACCATGTACTTTTGTCACCGCCAAGAATTTCTGATGGCTTGCACTAATAAGCCATCTTATGTAGTGCTTCTGATGGTTAGCACTACATAATGGCAGAAATAGTGCTTTTTCGAAAATAGTGTGATAAGTAGTTTCCTACTTAGAACCAAGCTGCTTTTCGTAGGTCGGCAAAAAAGACAAGTTGTGCAAGTCGTGGGAATGTACAGGACATTCGACGTCAAAAACGAGTATGTAACCCCAGTCTCGTCATCGTCAGTATGTGAAATTAAACTATCGAGTACACGTTGATTTTATCGTTTGTCTATCCATTCGAAAAATCCCAGACGGAGATTATGATATAAAAGGACGCAGGTTGTGCGACGTGGCCTGTACGATAAAAGTGTGAACGAACTATTTGATGAGAGGTTTGCGTTAACTGACGACGATGATTACGATAGGAAAGGGAAACTATATCTTGGTTTCACTTATCTTTTATTTATATTCATTTTTTATTTAATATAGTATATTTTAAAATCTATTTACGTCTTAGGAAAAGTTTTTAAATTTAATTGTATTATTAATATTATTATTTCATTTAACGAATTTATCACTAGTTTTGTAGAACAAATTAGCTGTCATCCATTAAGGTAACGGTGCATTCTCAAAGATTAACGTACCGTCTACACATTTATCGGGCGATCGAGTTTCCTCAGACCTACCCAGATCAGTTACGTAACTATACTATAAACTTATTTATCTAATACTCCCGCCAACCTGCGACATCATAAGCAGACGACAAAAGTTGACGATCCAGTACTGCCAACCTTTGAAATATTCAAATAATTAAGTAATTAATATGTGAAAAAAATAATTTACCTTTTTTCCTTTGAAAAAAGGTAAACTCAAGATGGCTGATGACGGGGACCTGGAATCCTATTGTCCATTGGTTAGGAGAGGGAAATCCAAGTTGGCGGGTGGGTGTAGCCTGCAGTCCTATCGGCTCCTGACAGAAGGGAGGAGTTAATCTAAGATGGCCGACTTCACCTGACTAAAATACTGCAATCCTATTGGTCGAAAACACAGTATCCCTATTTTCTCATCGATTATAGATTTTATCAATTGTGGATTGTAACAACTATTGCACTTTAGGATAGAAAAGCATAAACAGACAGTAGGAAAAACATAAGAGAAGACAATAGAAACCTTTGAAATGCGATGTTAAAAAAGATATTGAAAATTATGTGCAGTGATAAAATTTGAAGTTATGAGATCTTAAGATGAATAGAAATGGAGGGAAATTTGTGGTAGGATTTTATAAAAAGGCAAAAAAGATCAGTTAGCATTGAATGCAATTATCCAGATTATTTCTTTCAGTGATAAAGGTGATGTATAAAAGGTAAAAAAGATGTAGAGGAAAACCAGGATTGAAAAATGTAAAACAGGTAACTGAGAATGCTACAATTATTATGTCTGTAATAAGGAGTTTGTCATATAACAGAAAAGAGTGGAAAGAATAGCATCAAATGAGTAAACTAACAAAAAGCTCGAAAAAGAAAGAGGGATTCTAAACAAAACAAAAATAAACTGCTTATCAGTAGAATTGGTTTGTCTAAAAAAAAGAAAATATTACTGATTAAAAGAATTTATAAACCAATCTTATGTTTCATATAAATCAGCTAAACTGTATTCAAATTGTAATTAATGAGCATATTCTGTGGATCACAAACAAATCTTTTAATCCCAAGTAATTAAGAGTACATATCCAAAGCATTTTTTGAAATAGAACATTAAAGCAATATTACTGAAATTAGATATATAAGATCTATTTGTAACAAAAATAAAGTACACAAAACTCATGAAAGTGCACAACCAAAATACTTTCTGAAATTTGAACATTAAATTAAGAAAGTATATTTGATTTTTTGCTCCATGAGGTTTTATCAAGTCCAAAAGAATATAATATTAATTTAAAAAGGTTGGATTGTTTACAAAAGTAATTTCTTAGATAAGAAAACAGTTAAAATAGTATAAAATTATAATAGACATAAAACCTAATAAAAGAATAACATAAGATAAAGAAATAAGGAAAAAATAAATATTGTTTACAGTAAAATAAAAATGTTACAAAAATGTAAAGTATTAAATAATTTATATTACCTTAGTTCAAAATTTAACAAAATCCATTTGCTTTACACATCTAGCATTATGCAATTTTACTGCACTTGGTATTAATGCAGGGAGGAAGCAAGAGAAGTATCTTTGAATAGAGTTTGCAAGTTAAAATGAAAACGCATTTGTTAGATTAATATTTTTTGCACAGCAATTATACACATGATTCCTTTGTTTCAGGTTTTTAATTAAAAGCCTTCTTTTTTTTAAATATTTAGAGCATTAATTCTTAAAAATAAAACTTCATTACTTAAAAACATTAAAAACAGAAATACATTTCAGTAAAAATTGTAATTAACCTAAATTATAAAAAAATTATTTATAAATAATCTTGTCTTTCAATATTTAAAACAACAAATATCTAACTAAAAAATAACTATTTATTTTTCAAAGTTAAAACAGGCAAATTCTGAATTAAAATTGGTCTAATTAAATTGTCAGACCCTCAAGGAGTACATTGAGTGTATAGTAATTTTCCATTTTGTGTATAAAAATGTCAAAAAGTGCGTTACATAATAAATTACTTGTACTTTCAACTAACTGTTTTTTATTTATTTTTTTTTTTATTGATGTACAACCTTGTATTTATATGTTAAAAAAGAGCTTCTCATACAACTAGAACGAAATGTCATTAATAGAGACCGGATTAGGTGAATTTGCATATTAAGCCCATTCTCTCCAATTATTACATATTTTCCTTAAAATCTATTTAGTGATGATGCATAGTTTAGCTAATTAACAATATTTTTTGATAGAGTACCTGGTTAATAAATGAAATATTATGTTTTAGCTGGCCAAAAATATCAGCTGCACGGCTCTTAGAGGGCACTTAGCAGCTGTGTGTCTATTGTTTTGGTAAGATAATATTATTATCAGACCAAATAAAATACAGACTCACATGAGACAAGTACAGACGATAATGTTCTGCATCGTGTAAGCCTACTGCAGCACTCCTCCCAGTAGGCAATTAAATTACGCATGTTATTGACGCACTCAATGCTTCAGTATTTTTTTTTAACCTCCAGAACCACCATTAGGTATACCTTCAGAGGATGACATGAATTATTTATAGCATGTGTGAAATTGCCACGCCTGACTGGGATTTGAACTTGGGGGAACCCAGGACCTCCGAATGAAAGGTCAAGACGCTATCACTTGCACCACGGAGGCCGGCCAATGCATCAGTTTAGTTTTTTATTGATTTGTGCAAGTTTAATATATACCATGCCTCCCAAAATAAAGAGTGTCTCTTTGTGGATAGCAGACTATCCTGGAAAATTTACACACGATGGAATTTGTACTGTCCAGTTTACAAGAAAAACATTTCACGCACAAAAAAGTTTCAAATACACCAGCATGTCAAGGCAAGTCTTCATATCGCATGATTGCAAAAGAAAAGGTCCACGACAACTTATAACAGCTGCAAGTCGCAGTGACTAATCCTACCCTCAAAGACTTCTGGAGAAATAATGTTTGAATCAAAACATACCACATGAATTAACATTTCAAAGTCAAGAGTTCTAAGATTCAAATCCTAGTAATGGTAAACTTTTATACGGATTTGAATACTAGATCGTGGATACAACTGTTCTTTGGTGGTAGGGTTTCAATTAATCACACTTCTTGGGAATGGTTGACCTGAGATTGTACAAGACTACACTTCATTCTCATTAATATAAATCATTCTCATTCATCCTCTGAAATAATACCTTACAGTAGTTCCTGAGGCTAAGCAGAAAAAGAGAGATGAATCAACATATTCATTCAAAAAGTACGTATCAACAATTTACCTACATGTTCTGGAAAAATAGGCAATGAACTCAAGGATAGCATTAGGATAAGGATTAGAATAAGGATGAGGCATCTGATTGCAATAAGGCCTATAAAGAAAAACCACCAATGTGCCTTTACCTCCAGAACCAGTGGTAACTTGACGGGGAACATGGATTGATGCTGTACTGCTTTACAATGAACATTTCAACACCATCAAAGGTGTAGTAAACAACTTTGATAGTGCAGAGACAATAGCAGTTTGTCAGTCCAAGGAAGCATTTAACAATTCTAGTATTAAAAAAAACAGGTTACAGCTATGTTTTTGTGTACCCAATCATTGTGTACCCATCCAACCAAAAATTACCAGGGAAATCATGGTATCTTAATCCAGAATGGGAACAGCATATTTCTGAACAATGATTACATTTCCTTTTTTTACTAAATAGTTAATCAATACTTAAGTGTCTTGAGTAAAAAATCTTATGTGGACACTGCATGACTTCCTTGTATGAAAATCCACAAATAATACAATTCTAAATTATAATTTTCAATTAAAATTAAATAATCAGATGTTTCATGAAATCTATTACAAATATACATATGTAATAATACCTATTAAATTACATACACTCATTTAAAAAGTCCATAAAATTTTATTTCAGTAATAACTTCTGATTTTTTCAATTTTTTTTGTTGTTATTATTGAATTACTGTTTATTGTAAAACTTTTTTTACAATAATGGGTTAATAAATCAATATATTTAAATTCAAAAAAAAAGTTAAAAAATAAATTAAAATAATAAGTTAAAAAAAGGAGATGAAGTCTGATTTCATCTGAATTCAAACTGATGTGGCTTCCCTTGAAGATCCAAATAATCTATAAATTAAAAAATTTATTTTGCTACAACTCTGGAACCAATCAAAATAAGTACCACTTATGATATATCATTAAAAAGCCCTCAATCACTACTTGTTACTGCAGTTAGAAAAAAGACCAAAATCCAAATTTTTTTTACTTTTTTCGTACACTTTTGGTTCAGTCAATTGCAATCAAAATGCAAGGTGCACAATTAGATGTTACAACAGTCCAAAATCTAAAATTTCAACTTTCTACGAGTATAACTAATCTTTTTCTTTTATGTGTACGTATCTCATACATATCTTGTACATATGTATATACATAGAGTAATGCCAAAAGTAGTCAAAAGGGATTCATGATGATGAAAATGGATATTTCTATTGAAATCTGAAAACCAAAATTTTTCACAATTACAATACTTTCTTGTACAAAGTATAAGGAAGTAAAAACCTTGGAACATTCCAACAATCATGTTCCACATGAAAGAACTCAACTAAATAATACAGTATTATAACTGAGTTAATTATGTATACTCTTAAAAAATCTTTTTTTTCCAAAGCTATATATTTTTCAAAACTATTTAAGTTAAGTTCCATATATACTTGTAATAATTTAACAGTATTTTGAAATAATACTCATGCTGCTTTCTCAGATTCATTCAAACTCCATATGGCTGAAGGAAGATGAGAATATGCAACAGATTTGTTAGCACAATAGCCGTGTGAGGATAATTTGAAATAGGTAACAAAAAAAAAAATTAAATGCTCTGGTATGAAAAAGACTGTATAATGTGGTTTAAAATTATAAAACGGAGACTTAACAACAATAATTAATTTAAATTTTGAATAAACAGCACTAGCATTATTAAAGAAATAAAATGAACAATTAAAAAGTATATCGAGTAATAAACCCAGTAAAACACTAGTAAAGTAAAATTGACTATTTTGAGTAAAAAGATTAAAAATTAAACTGAAAACGGTACAGCGACCGATAAAATAGATGAGAGAAAATAATGTCACTAGTAGCAGAGCCGGGCTTCTCCCGATCAAAATAAAACTTATTCAACTTGAAGAGAAATTAAACAGATATGGACATTATTAAAGTTACAGAAATTGTTAGAATGCGATGGACTAAACAGATGAACTCCGAGTCTGGAAGGCTGGTCCGAACGCCACGATCTTTAAATCCAGACTGAAGACAACATGCTAGGAAAGAAATAAGGAAACCTCATACCAACACACACAATAGACTTAACCATGGGAATGGAATGAAAGGCGGGTTGTGGAAAGGTACATAGAAAACCCAACCAGTTGCAATAATTGCAAAAAGGGTGTATAGCAATTCACAACATTAAGTCAGGTACCCAACGAAAAGGTTTTTAACCGACAGAGGCAATAATAAAAATAAGCAAAAAATAACAGAAAAGTTTTAATTGACAGACAATAATAATAAAAGAATAACCAAATAATGAAACAACAAAACAAATTTAACACAATGTGTTAACAGATTTCTTGAATTTACTCATGTGATGACTTTATTTTTGATCATAAAATGATAATAGTCTGTCAAGGGGTCTCTGGAGTCTCTCCATTCCATAGGAACAGCAAAAGGCATATACCACACTTAGCTACTAAGTAAAGCTTCACAAAAATTACAGCAGATATAAAGAGCCCAGGTCTTGTCCTGATCTCTTATTTCATACTCAAATTAGAGTTCAAATGATTTTTTTAACCAAAGGAGTAATATACTTCTTCTTTGAGATTTAAAAGTTATATAACCGTAGATATAACACAAATTGTTAGGATGATTTATACTAATATACAACCCTTTTTTCTAAATAAACTACTAACAATACACAAAAAAAAAAAAACAATATGTATGAAGCAAAGTAAAATAATAAACAGTACATGTCTGTATCAGAAAAAGAACAAATAAAAAAAGACCGAACTTACGACAGACAGAATGAAACAGATTCTCTGGCATGGGTAATTAAACCGTAAAAATAGTCATTGAAATGACTATATCAATTATACCATTAACAGAGGCTATCAAAAATTACTGTGATAAATTTTTTTTTCTAGAAGGAATGAGTCATAGAAAACAACTAATATTGATATAATTCTGTGATATAATACCATGTTAGTAACAAAGGTAACATCTTCAAATTGTTCCACTCTTAGCTATTTATAAATATGGTTCACTGATAAATGTCTTCAAAATTCATATTTTATTAATATATATACATTGACTCACAACATAACTATAAAAGCGCTTAGTCTTAACAGAAAAAATAAATCATTTTACCAATTTTCATTTTTTATGAGACACAACTTTTTGTAAATTGTTTCAACAAAAAAAAGCATTTATGAAAACTTATGAGGTTATATTTTGATTCAGCAAAAAAAAATACACAAAGATAAGCCAAAATTATCTGGTTAGCAAAACTCTTGTAGAACAGTATTATCAAGCATTTATAAAGCCTTTATATTACAAACTAACTAAACTGAATAGTCATGGCATAAAATTCATACATATAAAAAAGTTATGAAAGTTTAAAATTACCTCAGCAATTAAAACTACTATAATGGTATCATCTTCTTCTTCTTGTGTCATGGATTCCAATAGGTTTTGAAGAGTGGCAAGAAGGTAACTTTGGTCTTCCCGTTTCACTGTAGGCACTCCAAGTACCACCGATACTGTAATAACAAATAATAGAATATGATTATTTCATCAAAATAATAAAATTTAATTTCATAGAAAAAGTAAAAAACAAGCATCTCCTTTTAGCTGTACAATACGTTTGTATAGTTATTATAAATACAGTTACAATACAGCTGTTGTAAATTATAAAAGAGTTTTACTACCTTTCCTGACAAACCAGGGTTTAATATATCTCTTCATGCAATAAAAATCACCCCAAAGATATAACTTTATATAAAAGTGTACTAAAGAATCAGGAAAAAGTTACAAAATGTTTACAAACTTGAAAATGGATGGAATAGATTTAATGTTAAAGATACCTGGCTCAACAATAAATGTAAATAATATTGATTAATAAGGGAAATATTAAAATTGAAAGTTCAAAATAACATTATCTTTTTTTTTTAGTTTAATGGAGTTTGATGTCAACTGGATGAGTTAATTAAAAGTGAAATAGCAGCATGAATCAGCCTTTTTAAAATGTTTGAAGAATGCTAGCCATTAAAACGTCTTTATAATCAGGCTGATTTGCAATTAATCTAAGATATCCATTTTCTAAACTGATAATGACTTATGTTTGTATATTTAGCAATAATGCTTAAGCATGATGAATTATTATTTTTTAACTGTTCAATAAAGTATTTTTATGTACAGTAATGTATTTTTAAATTAAAGTTTTTTCCAAAATAAAAGTAAAAAATGAAGTCCAAAAATAAAACAAATAAAGAATAGAGATTCAAGGTATTTATATAATAAATCATTCAGATATATCATGTATTAAAAATTTATAACAGTGTTCTCATTAACTGTAAAAAAAAAAAAAAGGAGCCAAGAGAAACAGAAAGTATGAATGAAGGATGATGAAATTTTGATGTAATGGAAGCTTCAGGTGATGAAAAAAAAAAACAGTAACATAATGGAAACTTATTTAACGTACTCTACCCAATAAGCTTGTCAGATGTTACTCGAGTGTCTCATCAAATTTTTAATGTCAGTTTCTCATTAAAAGCTTGCTTGTATACCTAGTACACAATTTTAAAACCATCAGCTGGGAATATATTCAACTGAAAAAAACTAAACTTTAATAAAGAGAATAAACTTTATAAAAAAAAACCTATGTAAACACATTAGTAGATCCTCTACTGTAATATATTATGAAAGGTGTTTTTTTCCTTTTCCATGAATGAATGAAATTAATTAATATTCATCAAAATATACATTTCATATAAGATATGTTATTTAGATTTGATACTCATTTATAAGCCAGAATATAAAATAATTCAGCAGTCTGCTGGATCTTTTCTGTAGAAAACGCATAAAAACTTGACTTAGAAATAGATTTTTTAAATTATAAATTTTGTTGAAGAATTGAATGGTATTTTTTTATTGCACTTTTTATTATGGTTTAATTAAAAAAATTAAGATAAATTAAACATTTTATTTTATTTTAAATATATTAATTCAATTTGTATTTAAAATATGGATGAGCCTACAAAATAAAAAACCCAATGAAAAGAAGCAAGAGATGCAAAATACTAACATCTTGATAGAAATAAGAAACAGTATACAGTAAAACAACTTTAAGTAACTATTATTACAAAGTAAAATGCAAGAATATAACTATTTATTTTTTAAATTTTTTTATCTTGGAAGTTTTCCAAACAATTTAACTTTGAATTAATTAATTAAAAATTAATCTTTAATTTGGATTAATCTTTATTAAATTTCACATGAAAATACTTTGAATGTCATGTTTTCAAATAACATTACACTTTAACAATCCCATTGAAATAGTGATAATAAAAAAATAAAAAACATCTTTTAATATAACCAAAGAATATAATTCTTCCATTCACATTACTTGGAAGAAATTTACTAAGAAACCACTACAGGATCATCCTCAACAACATAAAAAGATAAGCATCAAATGAATGTGTTTCAGTTGAATAAGATTTGAAAACATTAAAAAAACTAAGGATTGCATGGAGAATCTCTTCATATTGACTTTCCTGTCTATACTGTAGCAGAGCTATAGCTTTAGAAGGGAAATATTGTAATCAGTCCAGTTTGGAGATATATGGTTTTCATCAGATCTTGATTTTTGACACCTAAGGAACCCAAAAAACTGGATGGTAATTTTCTGGATGCTGGATGTTAGTGTGTGTGTATGTATGTGTGCGAGTGTGTATATATATATATATGTGTGTGCACGCATGCACATGTGTGTGTGTGTGTGCATATATATATATATATATATATATATATGTGTGTGTGTGTGTGTGTGTGTGTGCGCGCGCGCGCGTGTGTGTGTGTGTGTGTGTGTGTGATCAGTCTTGCATTTTTTATATCTCCAGAAATATGGGACCAATTTTGACCAAACTAGGTCAGATTATTTCTGAATATGAGGCATTGATGGCAATAAATTTTCAACTTGAAAGGTCAAGGGGGTGAGACTGTACAGCAAGGTCACCCTGAGTATCTTGAGATTTCGCCTAAATATACACAAAAAAAACTTTTGCAAAATCGCACCCCTACCCTAAAAAATGATCGTAATAAACTAGTGGCTACGTGGGTATACTCTCCTTTTCATATCTCTTTTTTCTATTTAGCCTCCGGAACTACCGTAAGGAATTACTTCACCGGATGAATGAGAATGATATGTATGAATGTGAATGAAGTGTAGCCTTGTACAATCTCAGGTCGACAACTCCTAAGAAATGTGGTTAATTGAAACTCAACCACCAAAGAACACAGGTATCCACAAACTAGTATTCAAGTCCATATAAAAGTAACTATCTTTACGAGGATTAGTGGGTATACTGCATCAAAAATACCTCCTCTCACCACAAGAAGCACTAGTGTAACATTGACGAACAGCTGGTGTAGTCGTCTGCTATGATGTGATGTTACAGGTGAATGATAGAATTAAATAAATGAATAAACATTTAAAGTGTAAAAAAGTATTTTAAGTGGCCACTAGTACTGCACAAATGAAATACAGTATGCATGCACACTTTAGTTAGAATCATTGAATTAAATAAACAAAAAATATTAAGTTTAAATAAAATGATAAACATTTTAAATTAAGTTGTTAATTTAATATTTTAAATTAAGTATATTGTGTGTGTATAAACTGTGCATCAGAAAAAGTCCTATAACTCTGTTGTCAGCTTTATTGAGTTTAATTAAAAGAACATGGCAAAATTATAAATTACAAAAAATCTTCAGGTAACAGTTTCGAAGACTCAATTAATTAGGATAATTGGGTACTTAATTTGGTTTTAATAATGAAGTTCCAGACTTAATTGTAACAACCAAATTTTAGAAAACTTTATTTTTTTGAAAATTGCAAGTTTAAAGGAAATTTTTAAACACTTATTATTTATTTGTAAAAAATAGCCGGTTCCTTATTATCATGGTATATTCAAATTGGCGTAGGATACAGCAATTAAAAGTATTCTCCATTTAAAGTATGTACCATTTATAAAAAAATATTGAAATTTACTTTAAAAATAATATTGTTTAAATATTTGTATAAGATAATAAAACTTATCTGCAAGAATACAAAGCTGAATAAGCATGAATAAAAAGCTGGTTTATAGTTACAAGTAAAACAGTTTGTTGTTTATCTATATTGTTACATTTGTCGTATTTCAGTATATTATTTTTGTTTACAATTATAATTACGAAATAGTGTTTGTTTGTACATTTGTATTAAAAATAACTTTAATGTATCTAAAGTGTCAAATAAAGTATTATGACAAGTTGCTCATTCTCTATTCTGGATAATTTTATTTTTAAAACAGTATTATTATTCTCTGTTTGCGTTTCTCTTTTATGTTGAATTTACTTCTGCAACTTTGATTAAAATATAATACAATGGATTAATTCTGTAAAGAGAATCATATGTTGTTGAAGTATAGAATGTATTATTGTAAAACTTGAAATGTTGGATTTACCTTACAATTGTTTCATTCACTATATCTCTGTTTTCAAATTATTATCATAAACTCTGCAACCATTATCAAGATATTACTTGTTAGCAGCAGGAGAGTTCTACCATTCACCCCTGCTTAATTGAACACACAACTTCTCTGGTACATTTTGAGCCAACTTCATTATTGTGTTAGAAGTTCTGTGTTCCTAGACTATTGTTATTTGTTAATCAGTTTATGTTGGAAGTATAAGAAATTTTTGCATACATTTTTTTTTGTATTCTGTATCAACCATTTATATTGTGTAATATGCTTTTAAACTGTGCCTTTTTTCTTGTACATCTCTTGTGGTTTGAATGACAGATGGTGATAATATTACTTGGGTTATCAAATCCTTCATGTTAATTAATTGCTAGTCTTGGAATTGTAAGAAACCTAGAATGGGGTTTTTCATAATATTTATTAAAATACTTTAATAAATATTAAAGTATTTTAATATTTATTAAAAATACTTTTCTTAATTATTTTCAAAATAAATTATTTAAAAATTTAAGTTTCTGAACTTTATTCATTTTGTATTGAAATAATTACATATCATTTTATATTGGAGCAAACCAAGATTATACTACAAACATTTTCTTTTTTTTTACACAAGTAGATGCTACAGAACTACTTAACCAATTTACAACAAATTTTAATCATCTGGTATAAATATCTAAAAAAATATTTATATTGATTTTCCAATGTCCTGTATCAAAAAAGTATGAGAATTTTATGTCAATTTGTATTTTTCTCACTGTGTGCAGGAATCTTCTTCATTACTTTAACCTACATTTATACCCTCAAAAAGTAATTATTTTTTTTATGTTTTCACATACCTTTTTGAGTTATTAAAAGGTACATAGTGTTTAAAAAGTATGTACTTAATCTTAACATAGTGTTAATTTACATTATGTGTATAATATTATAATAAGGTTTGGATGGAAAACAAACTACTTTCTCATTCCTTTTAAGGAGTGTAATTTATCATTATAGATTTAAACTGATAGATTCCTATCAGTATTATTGCACAAACACCTAATATCATTGTTCTGAAACTAGTTGTATTACTTAATTATTCACAAGAAAATTAGACTTTTTTTAAAAAATAAAAATTAACTAATGATAAAAACTTTTAATCAAAGCCATATAAGTTAACTGTTTATGAACTAGAATTCACTTAACTTTTTATTGTAACTACTTATATAACATTAATTCTTTTCTAGCAAGAAAATTATTTATTTTTCATTACTTTTATTAAAATTATGGTTTCTTTCTTCAGAAATTTGCATACTACAAAATTAATTATTAAACCTTACTTAGAAATAATGCAAACACATGTGCGCACGCACACACACAACTTACATATTAGGATCTTTTAGAGTAATTTTTAAGTAGCAATTACCTCCAGTTCGTCCTTTAGCAAGCGAAAAGGCAGGTCTAAGGCTGGAAGGGTTGAGCAATAGGTGAGGGAGAAAATGGTATGCTGAGGGTACACGTAGTAGCTGAGTAGAATCACCGCCACCTGGACGTAAACCAGTCATATTTCGTAAAAGGATTTTTGTCTCAGGGCTGAGGGGAATGGAAACATTAATAACACCTAAAGAATCAGCCAGTAATTGTCCAAGATGTTGGGATAACACAAACACATCCTCTTCTCTTGCACGATAAGTTGCATCTAATTGTTGGAGTTTTAATTGCAATTCTGCTAGCCGTTGAACTAATGCTTGTTCCTGCCGCATATCTGGAAAAAGAAATTAAGTAATTAAAAGTATTAAAACATAATGTATCAATATAATATTAAAACATTAAATGACAATTGGATAACAATATTAACATTAGAAAACCAAGAAACCTTCAATTTCAACTATCTATTTTAACAAATCATTAAACGTACCAAAAATTAAATCATTAAAATCCACTTCCATGATCTTAATATACTAACCAGTCAACATTTTAGAACAACAGTACAATACACAAACTATGCTTAAACTGAGAAAGTACTGATCAAAAAAAGAATTGAATTTCATAGCATAAAGTTGTTCTTACAAAGACTAATTAATAGAAAGTTAATAAATTTGTTCAAAGCTTCTAAAATATAATAATTGCTATGTAGCATTCTACCCAGTTAAAGGACTACAATTGGACTAGCAAATAAAGCATATAAGTACGCAAAGGTACTGCATAAACTGCAATTTCCACTTATTTCATTCCGTATATCAAATCTCACAATATATTTTTAAAAAGTACAGTGAAATCAACTTGTCTCATATTTCTATTAACCAATTTGAAAATGTATGCTTATAGTTTTATTTTATCTAACTAAAGATGCACTACAAGTTACCAAATTTTCTATTTACTTTATCAATCAGTGATCCTAGTTAAACATTATATAATAAAAAATCCAACTTAGACATTAAGTTAGCAATCTTACAGTGCAATGTACAAAACTGGTGTTTAAGAAAGTGTTCTATTTAGCAAAAAGATTCTACAGTGTTAATCTTCTGCAATGCCTGAAAAGATAGTATTTGTAATGCAGTTTTTTAAAACAGAAAGAATTATAATTTAGGAATTTATATTGTCCTACTGATTCTTATGATTCATAAGAATCCATAAAGAATTCGTAATCATTGAAGGTACAAGTGCAGTAATTGAGGGTTGATTTCTTTGAGTGTAGTGATGTTCATTACACAATCAGTTCTAGCATAAAACAAAGTGAAATATCACTTATAGAGCTTAATATTTTATTGCATTTTGTCTTGATATGCTGATATTCAAACACACGTTTGGCTCAGTGAAGAAGGCGATGAGAAATCACTTCTCATTCTCCCAATTAAGTCTGGATTAATTTTTCTTATTTTTGGGAATAGCTATGACATCTTTTTATGTAACCCAAAATAGCTTCATTCAATATTTATACATATTGTTGAATAATAATCAATAAAAAATTTTCCCCCTATCAATATTAGATAAATTTTTATAAAAATCTCATTTTGACATGAGCTAAATGAGTTGTTATCTGGTATAATGTAGTTAACTGGGAAAATTATGCCTTAAACCATTCAAGTTCAATAAAACAGTGGTAGAGATCTGCCCAGAAATTTTTGATTTTAATTGAACATCATTAAAAACATACAAACACAAAAATACAAAAGCATTTTAGCAAAACACAAAAATTCATTAAAAATAATAACTAGTCAACAAGAATGAGTGTAATATAATGGACATGGAGTGTCTTGGATGGAAGGTAAGCATAGGTGATCAGGAAGGGGGAGAATAAACTGGATTAAGGCTTTTTAGAGTGGCTATGGAAAAGGATGGAGAAAGTAAGGTGAATCAATAAAGCAAGGACTGAGAAAGTAATAAACAGGATTAAAGAAGAAAGAGCACTTACACAAAAGAAAAGGAAATCAGTTAGGAAAAGTAGTTAGAAGAAATGGAATCTTAAAAACTGCATGAGCAGAGTCAGTAGAAGGAGAAAATAAGCAAGGAAGAAGAAGGATGAAGTTAATGAACAAGAAACGATGAAGGAGAAGGCTTGGAATAGAAGTGGATGAAGAAGCCGTGGCATAAAGGACCTCCTGCCAGGCAGAACACCAGATGTAGGTTTAATTCTTTTTACTGGAGCTTTGGATAAACTATTTTTCGATATATGTTTCCATCATTTCATTATGATCCCATAAATGGCACATTTTTATAAGCACAAATCCATGGCAGATAGGTACCATCTGCCATGAAGGATGCTAGTGGGTTAAGGATTCAAATTCTGGTTAGGTTTGGAATTTTTATTACCCCATAAAATTCATTTTTCATTAAACAATTTACAGTTATGTAACTTTTAATTGGTTTATTAAACATGCTGGCCTCCGTGGTGCAAGCGATAGCATCTTGGCCTTTCATCCGGAGATTCTGGGTTCGAATCCCGGTCAGGCATGGCATTTTTCACACACGCTACAATTCATTCATCTCATCCTCCAAAGACATACCTAATGGTGGTTCTGTAGGTTAAAAAAAAAAGAAAAAAAAGAAGTTAGGTTTATTAAACATAGATGAGCTATGTGACTATAATTGGTATCAGCATGAATTCGCAAGTTTAAGTAAATAAACCAGATAAACAAGGATAGACTAAAGTGTGATTTTTTCACAAATTTTCTCTGTAATTTTATGGATAAAACAACCACTCAATTTTATTCAAATTGAATCAAAAACTAATAAATGAAACAAATAAATTGGCATGATCACCAAAATTTCATCTTTAATATAGCTAGCTATTCTATCTATATTCAGTGGGGAAGTAAAAATGTTAGATATCTAAAAGGAAATAGTAACTATCAAGAACTCAAAAGTTTAGTTGGAATAGAAGAAAATGTAGACAGCATATGTAAGGAAGCTGTCTCAGAACAGGTAATCATATGCTGATAGGATATTCTTTAAGGATTTTATATCTGATATGGTGAAAAATTGAATAAAATAGTTGTTTTATTTTATTTTGTTTGTTCACTTACACATTTTAAAAATAAAACTGTACTGTATTTATAATACCATGTTGTATTATTATAGTTATTAAGAGAGGGTTTTGTAAATAAAATACAAAAATTGATTTTTTTTTTTCAAAAGTATTCGAGTTAACATCATCTTCTAGAAAAATTAATTTTAACTAAATATATTCTTCAATATTTACAGACTAGAGAATCCTACAATCAGCAATTTTGCAGTTCTTTTCTCCCTCTGTTTTTATAAAAATATTGGTATTATATCTATATTTTTAGTTCTTCGTAATATTGATTTTTGTTAATTTTTAATATCTTATCTATTTAATTAAGAATTTTTTAACTGAAATAATTATAATAAACAAACCGAGAGCATACTGGGAAAATAATTTTAAAGATTTATTAAATTAACATTTTAAAGAAGTATAAATTAACATTACAGAAGCTAGTAGAAATTTTCACTGAAGAGAATTTTGTACACCTTTCTTGAAAGCAGCCGAACATTTTCACTAGAGAAGAGTTTGCTCACAGTTTTCAAATAAGCAGAAGAAAAAGGTGAATGTAGCAGTAGCAAAGAATTCTTCTATAAGTTTATTCAATTATTGTCTTTTTCTTTTCAAGTTACTTTTTAGAGAGTTTGTTAAATATAATATACATCTTATTATAAAGCACTTATCAAAATAAAAAAAACATAACATTTTTTAATACATTTAAAATTTTAAGTACTCTATTCTGTACTCAAGCTATCTTCTTATTTTTACAAAATAATTTACTGTATATGCGCAATTTACCTTGGGTCATGTTTATGAATAACTAGTTGGCCACTATTCACCACATGTTGTTGGTATATTCATTTTTGTTTCACATACTTCAAACATACATAAAATATTAACTATTGACAGAAGGAATGGCTGCAAGATGTCATGTCATCTTCAAGAAACAAACTTATGGTATGTTAATCATACATTCTTAGAATTTAATTTCATTAATAAATTTACAATTAAATATACTGTCCTTAAAGAGTATCCCATCAACATAAGGTTTCTTACACATGCTGTCTCCATTTTCTTCTATTCCAACTAAACTTTTGAGGCCTCTGTAGTTACTACTTCCTTTTAAATCATTTAACATTTTTACTTTTCCATTGAATATAGATAGCATAGCTAGGAAAATTAAAGAGGAAGGTATGATGATCATGCCAAAGATGGGGTATCGTTACATTTTAGGGCCCTACTAGTTCATTTAGCCCAAGAAAAAAAAATATATATGTGTATGTGTGTGTATGTGTATATGAGCATATGTATGTGATGTGCATACATATGTACATAAGTGGGTCAAACTGCTGTCCTTATATCTCAGGATTGAACAAACCGATTCTTCATATTTGGTTCAAATTGTTTTATAAATGGGACACTGATCACATTAATTTTTTTTCAAAATTCATTAGGAGGTGGGGGGGTAGCGCCAAAAAACCAATTTTGATTTTCTTCAGAAACGTTTTGAGAAAATTTTATAAAAGCAAATTTGTTACCTATTCATACGTAAATAATCCAAAATTTTGATTTTTTTCAAAAATCAATCCCTACCTCTTAAAAGTGAAATATATGTGTATGTTTTAGTTGTATTGCTTTATCTCTCTCTGGTGTAAATATATTTCACAATAATTTTGAAAGTTACTTTATATAAAGAGTTATCAAGAATTGTCTCCATTTTTTTTTTTAAATTATAGACCCCAAACCTAAAGTGCAAAAAGGTTTTTTAAAAATTTTCTTTTTCTTATTTTAGCTTTTATTGAAGGGGATGTCAGATTTACAGAAATCTTTACTAAAGCAAGTTTGTTAAACTTAATGAATATTTTTGGAAATTTTTTTCTTAAAATTTATTCCCCATCGCTAAAAAAAAACATATAATTAGTGTTTAGGCTCTAACTCAGAATTTTTACTTACTCTTAACTAAAACAATTTAACATAAAAGGGATGGTGCCACAAAACGGACAAGACCCTTGTGGACACCTAATCTTTCATTTTTTTCAAAACTCACTCTTTTACTCTATGTTTTAATTTGTACACTATATGTTTTAATTTTTATGTAACAGTATTTTTCTATTATAAATCAAATAAATTAAGTAATTAATAATAAATTGTTTTTCTTTGCAAGCAATATTAA
>JAAAKQ030053695.1:0-12929 GCA_010016005.3 Zanna intricata | reverse complement strand
CAATTCGTAAACAGCATAACTACATACTTAAAAAGAGGTAACTCACGCACTTAAGAACCTCTCTTAAATCGCAATACTCAACGAACAAGTTAACATTAAGTCAGCATGTCAGTTCACAGCTGTTGTAGTTAGAAAGATTGATATGACGTCATGATAACCATTAAAAAATATACGCTAGAGTATTCTGAACTCATTACCAGAATATCTTCTCATATCTCAGATCTTGTACAAAATCACAAAGAAAACACTTATACTACATAAAGCTCATATTATCTACTACTCGTCAAAGTTTAGAAAGTGTAAACCGATAGATGAATAATAATCAACCTGGGATATGTGAAATAACTTTGGCACCGTCCAGTAACATGGACGGATAGAGCACTCTTTTTTCTTTTTGTTTAACCTCCGGAACCACCCCTAGGAATGAAATGAGTGAATTGTAGCGTGTGTGGAAAATGCAATGCCTGACCGGGATTCGAACCCGGGACCTCCGAATGAAAGGCCAAGACGCTATTAGTCGCGCCACGGAGGCCGACGGAAAGAGCCTCTGTTACGCTTCTTAAGCAGCAAGAAATTAGTCGCGTCTATCAACCCATCCGCCAATCGCGGCAACTGATCTTGCTAAACTTTGACAAGTAATCACTTATTTAACACAGTTCGTAGTTTAAACAAAAAAACCTTAAATATTTCTTGCTGTATAACTAATAATAAAATGTTACATTTTTAACCAATTTATTGTTCATCTACAGTATATAATAATCCGAATTGAAAACTTAGATTTTAATGGTGCAAACCTAAAATATATAAAAAATTTTTTGTCAAGTTAAAGAACTTGCATTTGCAAAGTGAATCAGTCACGCCAACGTTCGGAAAACTTATATAAAATTATAAATATTTAATGACAAATAAAAAAAAATTATTTTAAAATTCTTTTTTTAAACATTCATTTAAACTAATTCAGTCGTTCTCATGACAAACTTCAGTAGGGTAATAGGTTTTTTTTTTTAATTATTGTCACTTTCTTTTTTATTAAACTAGACACCACTAGAGGATGTGATTAAAAAGTCCTTTGGATTTAAGCGAATCTGGATATTTATTTAGTTTGTCATTATTTAATAAAGTTTGGTTGATTAAAATAGAGTTCTTCTTTGTATATAGAAATATCTATGCTGGTTTAGTTATGTATTTTTGATTTGTTTCTAAGGTCATTGTCCAAATTCGATTATGTTTTTTTGGAGTAAGTTACTTATGTATATTTCACTGTAGTTGTACCTCTGAAGCTGCATATCATTTTCAAATAAAGAGCACTACATACCAAAGATGTTTAATTTAAATTAGTTTAAAAAAATCATGAAGACTGATACTACCTTAAAATGATTAAATACTAAAAGTAATTGTTTTTAAATAAATTGAGCCTGTTCTATCAAAAACCTTCCAAAGCTTATCATCACAGGTTCAAGTAATTCAGTGGAAGAAGTATTTAAGGTAACCATCTAAAATAAAATGTATTGTTCAGTTATATGCTCATGAACTTCATAAGTCTTACATTTTTAAGATGAATATCAAAAACAAATAATGCTATTGAAACTCCATTGCAGAAAGCGTTGATAACTACTTGCAAAACATTTATGGAAGAACAAGTTCCATTAATTCAAAACTGAGTCATCTAATTAGTTAATATATTCCAGGGGCATTGTATCAGTAATATGTTCTGTAAGCAATAATTTTTTTTTGTTTCATTTCTTATTCTAATTGATATATAGTATCACCTGTTTCTAATTTTCATTTTTTTTTTAAAGTCAATTTTAATAAATACTAGTGTTGTTTGCTTACACTGTCATTAGACTATTGTTGAAAGAAAGCAGCTAATTGGAAGACTTGTTATTTAAGTATAGATATGTGGCAAATCAACCTAACTAGAATGATCATTATTCTAATACTGGCAGCTATTAAAAAGTGCCTGCACTGTCAATAGACAGACCCAGACAATTTGAGAAGAAGACAAATAAGAAGCACTCCATGGATTGGCCATTTCATCTCCACAGTGGTATTTGGTATCGGCTGACAACCTAAAATGGTTTTTTCTAAAATCCTTAAAAATTTAGCTGATAATGATAAAGATCAAGCTTTTAATTTCAGCCACTTAATAAGAGTCAAAGAGTTCAAAGGCTATTTTAGGAACCACCTTGAGATTAACAATGGAAGAGCTTACAGAACATGTGGCTCTTTCAGATTTGAATCATCCTATCTGACTATTTATACTCAGTCAAGGTTTATATCATCCTATCTCAGTTAATTCATTAAACATTCTATGTTCATGTTACTCTCTGATATGACATATTTTTGTTTTAGTTATTCTTATTTATATACTTTAACATTTATTTTTTATTATTTAATTTAATGAATCAACATCATAACTTGAGTCTATGTGAAATAAGTATATTGTAGTAATGAGTTCTATCTAATCTTCATGCGATATGGTTAAGTGAGCTTAAATTCCCTCTGGAGGGAACCCACTGTTTCAACTGAAATTTCCTGAAAGACATCTTTCCTAATTTTTTATGGAGAACCAGAAGATTAAAAAAATACAGTAATAAAAACAACATTTAATTAAACACGGTTCATCAAAAATTTAAATATATGGTGTATTTAAATATACCATTTTTAAATTTTGATTCCTTTTGTACGCTCTCCCAGATTTACAATCAAAGTTTTTCCCAGAAAATATCCCCCCTTAGTTTTTAGTAGAGAACCCAATCAGTTCTCAAAATCTGGAAGATGAATACTCCGTATTATTCATCTGAACTGAATTGGTAGATTACTCAATATTAAACTATCAGTTTGCTAGATTAAATGATTTAAAATTTAAAAAATAAATTTGTAAATCAGTGGTAGTTTTCCCTTTATTTTGAAATTATGTTTTTTAATTTTGTTCATTTTTTTCTTGGTAATGTAAAGAAAATCTATTTATTTATTATATTCATATTAAAATTTCTAAAAGTTTTAGATTTATATTTAGTTGTAACCTATAAATTATTTTGTTTTACCTAAAAACAGAGTGTTCATTGCTCAATCATGTAAATATTTTATTCTCTCTATCTCTAGAGCTTTCTTTTGACATATTTGTGGAGTTTGAAAGAAAAACTGAATAGAAACATTCAAAACTGTGATTTTATTCTTCAAAAACAGTGTAAAAGAAAGTTTGAACCAGGATTATAGTTTAGAAAGAGTACATCATTCCAAACTATAACATTCTGAAAATAGTATAAGGGTATTTCTAATATTTTTATAAAACTACTCTTAAGAGTAAATTTTTAAAATTTTATGTAAATAAAATATTACTTCATAATTTTATGGTAAGAAACTTTTATGTCTATCTTAATGCATGTACTCTCACTTCAGGTAAAAGATTAAGGTCACACTTACTTTTTTGATGTAATCTATGTAATAAAAATTTTATTGATTACAGTGCACAAGCAAATAATATTGATCATTATGGAAATACACATTGTCTGGTATTTTATGATGGTACTGTAGTATGGGTTCCACCAGCACAACTTCCAGTCTTTTGTGATTTAGATTTGACTTGGTGGCCATATGATACTCAATCATGTCATTTATACTTTGGTTCTTGGACTTTTTCTGGACAGCAGATTAATCTTACTATGAGAGAAGAAAATGGGGTAAGAAATATTTCCTTGTATACATAAAATTAAAGTTTAAAACAATCAGGTTTTAAAGATGATGTTTTTTCTTATTAAATGAGAGAAATGGAAAATACAAGACTTGACGTTATGTAAAATATTTAGTTTATACAAAAATAATAAATTGCATAATATTCTCAGCTATGCAAGTCAAGCAAGTAAGCAAAACATTTTAGAATTTTTTTTTCATTTGAGGGCTCCCATACTCAATAGGAAGCATTAGGCTAAAATTAATTTTTAAGAAAATAATTCCTAAGTGCTGATAATAAAATTTTAAAAATTAATAATTTTTTTTTAAATTGTGTAAAAAATGCATCAGATACAACCATAATTCTAAGTAAAGAATGTTATAATTTTTTAAAAATTAATGAACATTTTTTAAGAAAAAAATTTTTTTTCAAGAATTACTTATGAGTAAGGATTACTACAAAGTTAAGACTTACATTTTAAATGCAGTGGCTAGCTTGCAAGAAGGATTTAAAATAAAAAAAAAAAAAAAAAATTCTATATCAGAAAAATATCTTTATACCACAAACCATTGGCGCTCATAAGTGTAGTACATTCATCATGTTAACAAAAAAAAAAAAAAAAAAAAAAAAACAAGAAAAGAAAAAAAGACTATTGGAAACCCACCAGGTTAGTCCAGTGGTTAAACTTGTCATAGCAAAATCAGTAATTTTCGAAGTCAAGAATTCAAAGGTTTAAGTCTCTGTTAAGGTTCCTTTTATATGGATTTGAATGGTATAGGTATACTGTGGATACTAGTGTTCTTGAATGGTTGGGTTTCAATTAACTACATGTTCAGGAGTGGTTGACCTGAGTGTTCACACCAGAACATTTATACTTACATTGAATAGGTTCATCAGGCTGGCAAGCCAATACCAGTAACTGCATTAGCCTACACACACACGTGTATGCAGCAATCTAGCTGAAAAATTAAAAATATAATAAAAAAAAGATATAAAAAATATCTTTTAACAAGGAAATGAATATAATTTTTTTTTTTTTTTGTAATTTGTGATCTTTATAAAAAAACTTCAACATTTGCAAGAAACGTTTTTCTAAGACTTGAAATTTTATTACAGCAAAAAAAAGCCCCTTCTTTTTCCAACTTTTGCCCAAATTTAATACATACTTCCTCCTGAAGGTAGTAACAGCCTATCACATTTGTAGAAAATCAATCAGCAGGATCTAGAGTTACAAGATCAAATTCAGGTCAACTTAATTTACTTATGTAAATATATACATACATATGCATAAATGTCCATCTGACAAAAATAGATATTTTGGACTTCGGATTATCAGAATAAAAAGATTTTTCACTGATTATTTACAATCTTTTAATAAAAAGATATAATGTCACTTTAAGGCACAAAATTAAAAAAAAGACCCAATTATTTTTTATTTTTTTGCCCCATCTATATATTTTCTCATTCTAGCAATAACTGTCATAGCAGCTTATATTGCTTTAGCTGAAAAGTAATAACTAGTGAAAGAGATAGAGGGGTTATATCCTTGACAAGTGTTCTTTAGTCAAAGCATATAGCTGCCAAAAGTGCAAAAAAATTTACGTGTTATAATAATTAAATTCATTTTTGTATACTTATAAATAAAACTTAATGAATGGTTTTGAATTTTTTGCTCTTAATCACTAATTACTAAAGTAAATGCTTTTCATTAAACATAATTGTATCACTAAATTATAATTCTGTTAGCTTAAGAATATAATAAACACAGCTATTGTTTATTAATCATGCACTGGTTTTATTACAGTCAGTAAATGATGAATCACATTAAGAGAAGGGAGATAATTAATAATGATCTCAAAAAAATATATATATTTGCTCTCTCTCTCTCACTCTACACCCACACCTGCGCGTGAGAGAGAGTGAGTGAAAGAGAGAGTTGGTGGGAAGACCCCTTATGCTAGTTATGAAATTATTAGGAGAGGTGCAAATTACCTTCTATGGATTTCAAATGTCTGAATGGAATACTTGTATTTTTCCAAAGTTCTATATATGTTTTGTAGAATCAGTGAAAGTAAAGACAACTGGTCAAGTAGGTTAGTTGATAGCATTCTGCTTCTAAATTAGCTGGTCTTAATCTTAATAAAAATGTATGTGCCTCCATGTCCAGTTTTTCATTTGCAACAGCATCTCAGAAGTGATCATTTCAAATGCTGACTGAACAGCTCGTTGTTGACATATCTGTGTTTTTAGAGATCTCATCTTTTACAAAATCCCACAGTGAATTGTCAGGTATACTGAGGTCAGGGCTTCTTGCTGGCCAAGGCAATAGATCCATTAACTCTTCTGATCCAGCAATTCAGAAAAATTTCACTGTGGTGTCTGAAGACAATGAAAGTAAAATGTTCTGGAGCATCATCTTGAAAGGAATCCTGAAAGTGATCCCTTTCACTGTTAGTTCTGGAACCAACCACTTTTCAATCATTCTCATACAATTGTGTTGATTACCTGTGCCATCAAAGATAAAAGAACCAAGGAGATATTCAGCTGTCATTCCAGCCCAGAACATAAAATGAGAAAAATGATGTTCAATCCTCAAAAAAGTGAGGATTGTCTTTTGTCCAGAAAAAAAACATTTCAGTTACAAGAGCTTCAATAAACCACACCGTCGTCTGAGAACATGATGTTTATTATTTCCTATCAGAAAATGTTCAAGCAATAACTGATATGCATAAACATGTTGATCAAGCTTATTGTCACTCAACTCATTAACTGTGGTTGGAAGCAAACATTTAAGTCCTTCGACATATTATCTTGCATTGTCAATCTTGGAATGCCTAACTCTGCAGAATATCTGTAAAATATCTGTATATCTGTAATTGTCAAATCAATGCCTCCACAGCGATGTATATCTCAGCTTGAGTGCTCGGCCATCTAGTGCATGGCATGTCAAGAACACTTCTCTTTGCAAAAGCATTCTTCTCCCAACATCTTAGCTACGTTTGATCATGCTCTAATAGGCTCATATTTATATTAAAATTTGGTTTGTTGAGACAACCTAAAGGAAGGTAATTTATCAAATTTTAAAAACTAAAATAAGTTAATAGATGATAAGTTATATAGATGAAATAAGTTATAGGTGAACAATGCTGGCCAATCATCATAGATGTCTAAGACATTTAGATATCATTGTTGACTATCACACAAAAAGAAACAAACAGGTTTATAAAATCCAAGGATTTAATTTTCTTTTTCTAAATTATTACAAACTTTGACCGTTTATTTTACTTCTTACCATAACACTAAAAAAAATTTTCTATTGCCTTTTGACTATTGTTTATAACATCTAGCCTCTGCAATATAAATAACTGAAAATTATCCTAAAAAATAACATCAAAATTAAAATAATAATCTCAGCAGGATAAAGAAAATGTTCATTACTGAATTTTTTAACTTAATGCAATAATTCAACCAAAATACAATATGTACAATTTCATAGTGAAACTAGAAATCAATTAATACTGAATGATCTTAAAATCCATGGAACAAAAAAATAAAAATAATACATTCTATGATTAGTATGTAGTCAAACTGAGACAATGTAGAAAACAAGATTGCACTCAAAAATCTGATATACCTCCAGATAAAGTCGTATCCAGTTTGTTCAGTAAATGATTGTATTACAATGTGTTATATTATTCATATGTTAAAAGTATGAAAATAATCAGTAATATACAATTTATGTATTTTTTTTAACTTATTAAAAAACTTTTATTTATTTGTTATTATAATTGATTTTCGAGGTTAATTAATTTATTAAGTTAAAGTGTCTTTTTAGTTACATAATAATTACTGTACACACTTATTTTTTAAAAAATCTAGAATTTAAAAAAAAATGAGTTATTTATCCATATGTACTAAAAGATGAAATGTAATGATTGCAATGTTATATTCAATCAATTTGTAATTTTATATGTATATAATAGATTATTTTCCTTAGTTTATGTTGTATAAATAAAATAATCATTTCTCTCATCTTAATTCAGAAAAGTTTTTATCTTATCTCTATGGAATACAGTTTGTATTACTGTTTTCTAAAATTGAATATTTTTCTGGTTTTAATAAATATATTTACTTATCAATTATTACTTCTAGGAAGTTGAAGTAGATATGGAAGCTGGTCAGTGGGAAGTAATTTCAGCTAAAGCACAAAGGCATGAATTTATTTATAAATGTTGTCCTGAACCATATTATAGAGTTGATTATACAATTACTGTTAAAAGAAGAACACCTGCATACCATGCTATTCTGTTTACTCCAGTTGCTAGTATGTATTACTAAATAATAAAATCTTTTATTATTAAGAAAATAAAATAAATAAAGAATTAAAACAAATTTTATTCCTGGTTGATTCAAATGGAAAATTAAATATGACAAATAATTTGACATAAAAAAAAATATGTTCAGAACGGATAAAGATTGTAATAAAATTACCAAATAATTTTAAAAAATTTTCTAAAATAAATTAAAAAAAAAAAGAAATTATTTTTCCAAAAAAATAAAATACAATTTCTAAGCACAGAAAAAAATCTGTTTTATGCATTTGCATGTTTAACGTATACAAAGTGCTGTTAAAAAACAAAGTAAGATACTTAATATTCAGATTATTAAAATATTTGAAGATGATATCTTACTTAATTGAATTAAAATCTTGCTCAGAAATATTTATTTTCATATTATACTCGGGATTATAAGTTTTCATTGTACGAGTATATAGATTCATTTTTTGCTTCAATTCTATTGGCAATCCAACTTAAATTAATGAATACTGCACCAGCATTTTCATACTCATATAGACACCTGTTAAATCTCTTTTGCCTTAAGTATCACATACCTGTAAAACAATGATTGTACTATTTCATGATCAACAAAAAATTACATTTTTTTGTCACAAAAATTATAATATGTATACTTATTAGTATTTTTTTACGCTGAATTTAAAATTGTTAACAGGTTTTTGAGTGACGAGTTATTTAAATTTTTTAGTTTTTTTTACATAATACAATAAAATAGATGTTTACCCAAAAAATGGAAATGTCAGTTTTCTTGCCATATTTTCTTTTTTTGTTGTATTGTATTTCAGGTCTATCTCTTATAAGTGTCCAACAATAGTCTGCAAGTATGTTTGAACCCCACTTTCCCTGACATTGTTTTTCTGTGGTTGAAATATCCTGATGGAACCATTCCCCATGTTTGTTGCTCACTGCTCCAAGAATTCCTGGGAAGAAATCCAGGTAGAACGCAAAAAATGGATTTTTAGGAACATATTGCATCCCATGAATCTGTACGATGTTAAAGGATCATCTACTATTTCTTTGTAATTTTCTTCCTTATGATTTCCTAAAACATTTTTGCAGATACTCTTGAATGATATCCAAGCAAATTTCTCAGCCTCATTCAATTGATTATCAAAGTTATTATCTTTTAACAGTCCCCATATGTGTGGTTCAATAAATATTCCTTCTTTAATCTTAGCTCCACTTATTCTGGGGAACTTATTTTTTAAATAAGCAAATCCTGACCCATTTCAATGCATAGCTTTGACAAAATTCTTCATAAGCCCAATTTTTATGTGAAGTGGAGGCAAGTACACTTTCTTTGGATCAATCAGCGGTTTGTTTTCAACATTCTTTTCTCCAGGATTAAAACCGACTCTCTTCAGCCATTCCTTCTTCACATAGTGATTACATCTGTCTCTACTGTCCCATTCACACAGAAAGCAGTAATATTTTTAGCAAAAGATTTAGAATTGATAATAAAAACATTTTTCAAATAAAAGTAACAGTCTGTACAATGATCTCTTGGTTCCCTCCTGATCATTGGAACAGCAAATTTCACTCATCAAGATCCTTTAACTCATTTTGAAAGAAGGGTGACACAAGTAATGCTACAAGAATGAGGAGCCAAGGTCTTATCTTGGTCACCAACTTTACATCCGAAATAAAGTCCATAAATTTTTTATGGTAAATTTTTTATGGAGTAAATATTTGTGGTTAATTTTTTAACATTAACTCGCCACAAATGTACCAAAAAGAGTCTCATTTATTTATACATTTTTTAGGCATTGTGCCACTTGATATTTTAAACGCATAAAAATTACTTAATTGCAAATTAACAAAGAAATACACAACTGAACAAATTTAGAGACATTTGAATACTTACTAACCGAAATGTGAATGCGCACTGCCTGAAACTGGCAATGTTTATGATTAGCCATAGTTATGACACATTTCTGAATCATCAGTCAGCATGAGTGATTGCTGTAAAAACATAATTACTGTACTCGATTATGACTAATCTCTATAAATATCTATTACAAATAACAATTATGTTGTACTAAAAGTCATCAACAATAATACATAACAGTATTATATAGACCACATTATGTAATGATAAACAAGGTATAGCAACAGAATGGAGGGTGATAGAAAAATTCTGAGAACATTTTTGAAATCAGCGAAAATAATACTTTTAGAATGTCAATTTAGTTACTTTGTGACAAAAACTTTGTTGACGATTGATTATTGTTAATGATTGCATTAGAATATAACTTTTTCTATACTGTAGAATATAACTTGGTCATTATAATTTTGGTTATCACTGTGGCTGTAGATCCCAAAAAATTTTAACTTTCCATTCTGCAATTCTTCAGACTTGCTGAACATAAAATAGTTTCCCTATCACATTTTCTAGATCATCAAACATGAAAATCAGAAACAAATTCATCTAATGTAATTTTTAATAAATGTTATTATAACACTGACTTAATAATTGTCTTTAATGTTATACATTCAACCAACACAATCTGAATAATGGTTATATGTAAATAATATCTTACAAAAAAAAAGAGGTAATTGTTAAAAATGATTATTCCATGTTTAATATTAATAATGACTACTTTCTTACCCAAATGTAATAAATATTCTGCTTTTTAGGAAAATAATAATTGAATGTAATTGAACAATTTGGCTGTTGTGTAAAAAACATTAAACACATCCATCAAAAGTATAGTAAAATTTGTGAAAAACAAGGTTTACAATTTACCAACAAACCCACCATTCAGTGATTTTTTTAATATTTCTGACTTCTTTTGTTAAAAATACCCAAATAGGGAAGGAAGGAAGTATGGAGATGGATTCTGTTTCATGTTTGGTAGCTGCACAACAAGCTTAAAAAGCTGAAGTCCTGAAAGTCAACTAAAGCAAACAACCAGGGCGTAGAATATCAAGGTTGCTGTTATTTGTAGACTTTATGTTGTTATGGAGGACTTTCAAATGTTCGTTGTATTTTTGAAACTGCACCCTGACTGTTAATTTTGAAATCAAGCATTCAGAGCAGTTCAGTATGTACATTTCAGGAGCACTTCTGACCCCCATAGAAGAAGACACTTGGTTTGTGATTTTAATGGTTGCCACACGGTCAAGAAAATATGTGTTTATGTGTTCATATTCAATACATATTTATCTTTCACATGAAAATTAAAAGTGGAAATAAATATGATACAATGGACAGTTGAAATATAATGCAAACTGAAACATAATGGGAGAATAATAATGTTGCATAAACCTAAATGTATAAATGGTGCTGTTTTTATCTAGCAGTTTCATTCCCCTACCACTAACATTCCAAAACTCATTAATCCATGCCCTCTCATTTTCATTACTATTACGGATTGAAACCATCATATCTTAACCAATAAGCAGGGGTGAGGAAGATAGAAAACTTTCTTTTCAATTTTGTGATAGGAGACACAAAACTTGGGTGCATCATTATGACTCAAAAGAAAAACTGCAGAACATGGCTGACCAGTACTATGATTCATCACCATTGAAAAAATTCAAAGCACATCCTCTCAAAAAAAAATTTGTTGCCAGTGTTCTAGGACTCCAAACATGACTGACTCATATGTGACTGACTCTCTGGAAGTTGGGTTGACTGTAAATTCTGTGTGATACATAGAAATGTTTAAACACTTTAGGAGACGTATGTATTATGTTTGACAGTTTGCAGAGCTAATAGTTAATGCAACATGTTAATGCTCGGCTACACATATCATTTGCAACCACTGAGGCTTTTGTAAAGTTGAAATTTGAACCTATTACATATCCTTCATTCTCCATACCAGATTTGGTGCTCTGCAATTTTTACTTCTTTCTGAAATAAAAGAGGTATATTAAGAGTATTTATTTAATCACGGAGGATGAACTGAAAGATTCAGTGAGGTTGTTAATTAAAGAAAGACAGTCAGCATTTTTCATCTGAGAAAACTAGTTCCTTGTTGGAAGAAATTTGTTTGTTACTGTAAATGATGACTACATGGATAAATAAAATGTTTTATAGCAAATAAATTGTATGTTTATGCCATATTTATTTGTTTCATTTGACTATCTCTTTTCATTTGCAAGTGATGAGCAATGTGTATTGCATTTCAGCTACCCTTCATGTATAATCAAAATTCTATATTATTTTATTCTAATAGTTTTTAAAAACTGGTAAGAAGATGGAGTACTGTCAGTTGCTGCTATTTTTTTAAAACTCTTTCAGGCTTTTATTTACAAATAATGAATCTTCTGAAATCATCAAAATCTATTTCTTTTTAAACTTTATCAGTTTTTCTTTTAATAATTAATCAAGATAATTTTTCTTCTTTTACAGTCGGATGAATTAGTGCCATCGATTAGCTCTTCCCGTTCTCTGTTTCTTTATCTCTCTCTCTCTCTTTTTCTCCACAAAGGTTTATCCCATCTGCACCTCTGCTACCAATTAATAATTATATTTTAACTTTATTTCTTTAAATTTTTTCTTATTTTTCTACATACTACTTTAACTTTCTAGCAATCATAGTTTTCTCTACCTTATTAAAACTCTCTTTTAACCAATTTTTCTTTTACTAATTTGCCTTTGCAATAATTTTATTTTATAAGTTACACAACTTTTTGCTTTTATCATGTTTTTTTTTTTTTGTACTCTTATTCCTTTAATATCTTGCATTGATTTATCAGTAGTAATATATTTTCCTTCAGTTCGTTGTTTTCTATGTACTTTACTATCCAATGTCTCTCCCTCTTACCTTAATTATTTCATGTTTTTTATTTAATCCACTTATTCTCATCTGAATCTTCTAACAAAACAAACACAATTAAACTCTGCTCTTAATTTATATATTATTTCTTTTACATAATCTCATAATGCAGTTATG
>JAAAKQ030053684.1:0-11413 GCA_010016005.3 Zanna intricata | reverse complement strand
AAATGAACGGACGGAAAGTTTGGTAGGTATTGTAAGTAAGTATCATACACACACACACACACACACACACACACACATAAATATACATATATATATATAAAACCCGCTTGACCACCAATTTTTCATTAACCTGCTTATAGGATGGTTAAATATTTCTTCACTTTTTTCTCTATAAATCTGATCTTTACTTCTCAATTTTATTAGTTGAATAGAAAATTTTAAATAAACTTGTGGAATTAATTAAGAATTATTTAAACTTGTAAATTTTAAAAATAAAACAATATTGAGTAAAAATAAAATATTCACAAAGAACTGAAAAACTTAACTAAAATCATATGATAGCTAGTAAGATGTGGCTAGCCTTTATAAAGCTCTTGCTGTCCCTCTAAAATATAAAATAGAGTGTTTTATTTAACTACTTCAACATACATTGAAAATTTGAATATTTATAGAAATTATAATTTTGTAGTTGAAAATAAATAAATACAATAAAATTACAGAGGAGTGAAATGTAAAAAACAAATAAACCAAGTCCTTAATTCCTTAAAGCAAAACGCACTAGCATGACCGAAGTCTTTTTCAATATATTTATATCTGTTACAAGTATATATAATATTTCGTCTCCCGTCTATCTACCTATATCAAAATGCTAAATTTATTATTTATTAAACAAATTAACATCTTTTCATCGTAGTCAAATATTGTATTCAAATTCGGTTTACATATTTTTTTATATACTTTAAAGTATATAAAAAATAAGCATAAATTTGTTCCTGTTTGGCAAAAGTGTTTATTAGGTAAAACATCTAAAATTAAACAACCATAATAAATGAAGTACATTTTTTAACCGTTAAAAGTAGAAATTTCTTGAAAAAAATTCTGTTTTTCATAACCTATTACTCTAAGTTTAATAAGCTATAGTTTTACTTTAAAAAACTGAACAGAAGATGGAAAAACGAAACAAAAAGGTGTTGGGAAAATGTATAAAAATACAACTGAAATACTTTAACAAGACTAAAGCAGTCTTTTTAAGTCTAGAGGTCCTTTTTTTCTTCTTAATTCTCCCTGCGGTAATACTGGCAATGAAGTTATTTATTGAACTAATGATTGCTTATAAAAACCTTAATTGATTAAAATTCTTTGAAAATAACTTTTCCACGGTTTTAAGAACGGTTTTTATTGAGTAGGACCCCTCTGGGAGAAAGAAGGAATAACTATTGATCAGTTTCAAGAAAATTTATAAAAGTATGACTTACGCATTATTTTACTTCCAAAGCATCTACATTCCGAGAAATATATTCATAGTAATGTATTCCCCGATAAGGTCATAATAATTTAAATTTTATCATTCAGTTAGAGTGGTGTGAGACGTTGCAAAGTTTCCTTATGTTTTAGAATTTGTGACTACTGTACTCGTTAGTATTTCCAAATTTATCTTTTTAGAACTGCAGCACAATTCTGAAAGTCATCGTTTTTGTAGTTTTTCACTTCGAGGCCTCCTACTAAATCCAAAAACAATCCCATGCAGATAAGCTTTGCCCCAAATTTTTTAATTCTCTTTTTTATCTTGCGAAGAAACAAATGAAGGTCATAACCGACTTTACATTCAAAAACCGGCTGATTACAGTTTGAATTTATGTCAATGAGCGAATGAGAAAATTGTATTCTATCACAGTGTAATTCCATGTACCACAAACTTAATCCCAACCAAAAGCTTAGAATATATTTACCTTATCTAAAAACAGATAAATTCATAATAAAATTGAGAAGTTCTTTAATTATAAATAGTTTGAACTTCGAAATACAGTTAGCACTTTAACTAAGTACAAACTGCAAAATTTCTGGTTTAGTGTAAGGTACTTTTTAATTAAAATAATTCTGTATCACTTTTTAGAATTCTGCCATGAAGATTGTTTCTACTTATTTCAGACGAACAGTTTTTCGGATTTCCTGTTTCCTAAAGCATAAAGTACTTTTTTTATTTATTTTCTTCTCTGTAACCATTGGTATTTATTTAGATAAGCGGGATAATTATAGAAATTATAAGAATATACAAAATAATTTAATAACAACATATCTATCGACCTTCAGTGTTTGTAAATTATGCAAACTTTTTAAGTTCGGAACTTATGGAACTTTTTAAGTTCCACAGGGAACATAGCGGAAATTTGTAATATTATGATATAGATATTTTCAATTGTAATTTTCATATACTTATTTCTATATATTATAGAAAATAATCTGTTATATTTTAACTGATTAAATATGATATAAATTTATAATTAGACAAGTAATTACTTTCTAAAGAAAAAGGTAATTATTTCAACCACTGAAACCTGAAAAATCTATTTAACTTACACTTTTAGTGTGTTATTATCCCTTTAATGTAAAATACATTAGGATAATACAATGCTAAAAGAAGGAAGAACTTTGGTTCAATTTAGCTCTGGTCGAAACTATATTGATTCCGACGCAATATCCATCAAATACACTTGACCGCAATCTGTACCATTGTATTCCTTACGATTTCTAACATATAAAATGTTATTTAAAATCAAATTTACTTCTGAATTTTATATTACTGTTGAAGATTTTTTTTTATTTCCAAATTAATCGAATAAAATAAAATTTTATTGTATAATTTAGTGAAAAAGACACAAAACATAAAATTATGGAATTCATTTCAAAAATAAATGTTTGAACATTTCTTGACTTTTAAAAACTTTATGAAAAAAAAAGTTTTTTTATTAATACAAAAAAAAAAATTCTGAATTGTTTTTTTTAAAGTGGTAGAGCCACTACTTAAAGAAAGGGGAATCACAACTACTAAGATTAGCTTCAGTCTGAAATTAATACCTTTTAATTACCTTATTTTTTCTTATCAAAATAATTTTATTTTTTCTTAATTAAAATAATTCTGTATCACTTTTTAGAATTCTGCAATGAAGATTGTTTCTACTTATTTCAGACGAACAGTTTTTCGGATTTCAAATTTTCTAGCTTAATTTTTAATTTTCTAGTTTTTGATTTCTAACATGAAAATTTGTTTTAGGGTAATGAAGATATAAATTTACAATACTTATCGTCAATATTTTTAACTTTTGAAAATTAAAAAGCCAAACAACATAGCGCACAAATAATAAAAACTATAAAACTATAATGCTGAAGATTATGAAATCATTTCTTATAAAAATTACTGGAGAATATAAAAAATTAACACTAAAAGTTTCGTTTGGTTTCTAAATTTGATAGTGCATTTCTAAAGAGTAGATTGTCTTCTCCAAGTTGACTCCATTAAATATGAATGTTCTTTTATCCATTTATATTTCCACGATAGTGTTGAGACCACGATAGTGTTTGTTGGTAAGATTTAGGTTTACGTGGCTCCCTTCTATCATTCTTTGGGATTCTATTCATACTTGTGGAAGAACATGAAGTTATTTTTTTCTCTGTTTTTCCTTCAACTAACTCATGTCGTCTCTATTTATCCTTCTCCGTTTTCTTGTTCTCACATTGTTCTCGCTCTCCTGGTAATTAATACTGTATCATTAAGCGTGTTTCTTCCGATTTTATATTCAGATATAGTTGTACGTTTATTACCTAGCTATGTTTAATTCTTAGGTAAAGCTCCTAATGCTTCGTCTCCGATATAAATGCTATCAGTTATAGGTTTTCTAACGCTGCAAATTTCAATCTTAAAGTTTTGATTTTCAGTCGCTTCTTTGTAGTTTGTCACAGCTGTATCACTGAGCACAATCACATCAGTAATTAGGATTTTCAATTCTCTGTGGTCTTTTCTAAAGGATTTTACACTGTTTAGTCACACTGATTCTGTTTTTTATTGAAGACCACTTGTTCTGGATAACAATTATACAATTTATCGATTTCGCAGCAATAATTAGTGAAATCTTTCAATGGGCATATTTTATTATTACGTTCTGGATTGTTAAGCTAGTCATATTTTTACAGAAACTTTAAAAAAGTAACACCAGCAAGATGGTTTATCTACCTACGAAATTAATATATAACCGTCGTGACCAAGAACGTTCAAACTTCCGGTAAGAATAAGCAAATCACAACATCAATGCCAACACAATCATTGTCATAATTATTATTAAAAAAAAACCAACTGCAATATTTGTTATTAGTTAACAAAATATTAGAAGCAGAAACCAAGTAGTAGTATTATTATGATTTATTTAACCGTGCGTTCAATGAATAAGATTAGAAACAAGAAAATAGCTTATAAACAAGAGGTAGAGAAGATAATTGTTGTGCCGTTTGTGTAAAGTGGGTTTTTTTTAAAGTACAGAGGTTTTAAAAATGCTCACCACTTAAGAGCTAAACGATAAAACTATAAAATAAACTATAAGATAAAAAAAATATAAAAAACTGTAGCACCAAGATAAAAAATGATTTAATGTAAAATGGTTTACACATACAAATTGGTTTATAAATATGAAGAAAAATAGATAATAAATCTATTTTTAATCCGAAAGTAGTGTTTTAAATAATGTAATATTAGAGTTTATATTAGTCCCTATAAAAAAAAAAAAACTTTATATTATAACAAAAAGGTGTTGTATCTTGTAATCATATTTGAGCTGGTTAGGTAGTGAGTGGTCCAGGAAACAGTCCTATTCACCCCTTCGCAAAGAAGTTAGATGTTGTATATCCTCCCTATCATACCCTGACATCTCCTTTTCTGCCATTCCAATCTTACAGCCTTTTCCCTTTCCACAAACTCATTTTACTTTCTTCGTTCCTATGCCCATTTTCGACTTTCCTACTCCTTCAGATGGCGCACGTGAAAGTAATTTCACAAAAGTTTCCCGAGTAAGGAGTGTATGTAATGGTAAAAAATATTCTTTAATTTTACAACAAAACTAAGTAACTTAATTTATATCATATTTTATAATTATTATGAAGTTAAATGTGCATTTTAAGAGAAATTTATCTCACCTACCTTATGTTAAAATAAGTTTGGACATAATTCTGAATAAATTATTTTTAATTATTGATTTTTATCTGTTAAGAAAATTAACGAAATTTTTTTTTTAACTTAGCAGTTGTTATAAAAAATTTATTTTATTTTTTACCTAAAAAAGTAATTATTTTGTTATTTTAAATCAAAATTATTTTCTACAGTTGTTTTCTCAGTGGAGATTTCTTTTGCAGTTAAGTCAAGTAATAAGATTAATTAATAAGTAACATTTACATCAATAAACCAAAGATTCATTGCGGTATTCTTAATTGCAAAATTATACCGCGTTGTTAAACAATGTCATATGCACACTATTAACAGAATAGTGCATTCAATATTGCTATTGAAATGTAATTTAAACACTTAATTGTCTGAATCAGATGCTAGTATTTCCAACTTATGAAATAAACTATTTCATACAAATTTAAATAAAAATAATTTTTAATTAACTTCCTTTCATTTTATTTTTATTTTTTCATTTTTATTGTTTTTTTTTTCTTCTAAAAGATTTAATTCTTTTAATTTTTAGTTTTGAAAATCTTGTTTCGTTTTATATCTTATTAAAATCTGTCACATTCTGGTACGTTTTGTTTTTAATAAATTTAAAAATACATTCTACATTAATATTTAAATGAAATTCATTTATTTATATTTGCTGAGAATAAAATTTTCTTCAGGTTTTGCATAAAACTTTTATGTGCTTATCACCACTTTTACAAAGTTATTTTTGAAAATAAAAAATGTGATTTTTAACTCCAACCTTTGTTTCATACGCCAGTAAAAACTACTAAAATACAGCTTTGTGTACTGTGTTTTTACAGTTTTTGAGTCGGATATCTTATAAAACCAATAAATTTATCCCTTCATTTAGCTCCCAAGAATTACCGTCTGGCTTAGTTTTACCAAATTCTAGAATCAGGGCGAAATCTTTCGCCAGCCGACACTTCCTAACGAAGTGTTTTCTGTACCTATGTCTTTATAAACTTCTTTGTTTTTATCAGTTCACCAGTAGAACATATCTTACATGTGTTCTAAACATAAACTTCCAGTAGAAAGTTTATTACTCATTTCGTGAAAAGATTCTGTATAATATTTTAAAATAGTCATTAATGATTTTCCAGAATCTGAATAATGTTTGAAAATCTACTGAAAACGTTGTAGAGGTCCGATTTTACTGACTTGTAAATGCGCAAATTTGCACATTTTCACGGATACATTTGATAAGGTTTCTTTAAAGGTAAGGTTTTCTAATATAAAATATACTGTAAAGTGTACATACAATAAGGTGTACTATTACAGGTAAAGAGTGTTATTACTTTTAACACAGTTCCTGATTACTGTTCTGATATTGAATTATGCTAATATTAAATGGTATTTCACATAATATCCTAGCAGAAAATTTTCATATGTTTTCTGTGATCAAATTAACATCTCTTATACGCTAAAAAAAAACCATTAATGATACCTCATGATAATAATAATCAAAATAAAAGGTGTTTATTTTTCTCGTATTTTTTAAAAATTAATCTTATTTTACATTTGGAAGATTTCTTTTCCTTTTTTATCTTATTAGATTTTACATTGTTTCTCTCAAAATTTCATGAAAAACATCTTTATAGTACGCATTGATAGATAGCATTATTATCCATATAGTATGTAAAAACACATTGTTTTTTTTTATACTGAAGCATATATGTATGTATTACATATATATTAAACAATTTTATATGTAATATATGTGTGTAATATACATATGTGTATTTTCCCGGGGATTCATGAGAAGATTTAAGAAGGGTTCCTTTTCTCTTTAAAAGCTTACACGTTTGGAACGTTATATACTATACGGGAATTACGTCAACATTTCTTTCCTCTTTTAACCAGTCTTTGAAAGTTAGATTAAACATATTTATTTACAGAAAAAAGGCATACTAATCATATTTATTGTTGAATGAAAAATCTTCATTTTTTCCAAGTTTTTGATTCTGTTATACATTTTGCAAGCAAAGGTCTGCTAAACGAGTTTAAGTTTCTGAAATTAATGTTTTTGATTTTTTTTTTTCAGTTATTTTGTAGTTTCCACTCATTATTATACATTTACCTTTTAATGCTTTTAAAGATCTTAGAGCCACTCCTCAACTTAAACTGTGAGGTAAGCGTGAAAAATAAGGTAGTACAGATAAAGACTTTTGGTGAATAATCTCTTGGGCACTGGAAAACTCGCTACCAAAGAAGGAATATTAAAAAAATTATTTAAAAACATGAAAGCTGAAGAAATCGAATAACAACTTGATTGCAACAAAGGCTTTTTATTACTTACAACGATCTGTCGCTGTACCCTATCCTCTTCACTGCTGTAGTCGCTGGCATTAGCAATGTCAGTACTACTTCAGACAGAAGTGGAATTATTTCACATCTATTTGTTTATATTTTATAAATTTTAATGAATAATAAAGTTATTAAATTTTCAGTTATACACGCTAACATTTTTTGAAGCACTGAAGGTTTATTGTGTTTCTTACAAAAATATCAACGTTAAATTAAAAAATTCTATCAGTATTTTTCTATTATGTACAGTTTTTTGAGAAAAAAATGATTTGTGTATTGTTTTTTTCTGGAATATCACATATTTTTTACTACAACTACTACTACGAAAAAACATTTCATTTAATTTAAGAATACAATACTGTATCATTATTTATCAATACAAAAACTTTGATAAATTAAATATCAATGTGAAATTACTTTGCAAAAGTTATTTTTGGATAAAAGGAAAAAAATTTATTTGTAATGAAAAAATCGTATTTAATTTTGCTCATAACTTAATTAAAAAAGCTAAAATCATTTTTTATTATTATTATTGGAATTGCTTTTTGATTAAAACAATTATTAGTCAATTACATGTATTGTATGATTTAATGTCTGTCAATTTAATAAAAAAATTAAATTACTTTCTTTACATTCACAAATATTATATACGCTTGTTAAATAAGTGCTATGGTTAAAGCATATGGTAATTTCACTTTTCTTAATATTATTATGTGTATGGGAATATATTTTGTTTTGCTATTATAACTTATTTTCAGAAAAAAAACAGTAAGCTATCTTCTTCATTAATGGTAACAAATATACTTAATCTGACTTCTGTTAATTTTTTTCTTACCACCGATACCAAAAAGTACTAAACACCTAGGTAGGCTGTTATGAGGACTCGTAGCTCTATTAATATATAATATACAAAGAGTCATATGATCGAATACATCAGTGTTTTTTTTTTCTGGAAAAAAAATTCATATTAACAAGGTTACGTATTAACAAATAATATCTGAGAATTCATTGTCACTGTCAATTCAGTATTATGAGGAATTCAGTATCACTGTCCAGTAAAGGTCAAATATCCAGATTTCACATACAAGGTAAAACTAATTAATCAACATCCTATTAATGAAAGAATATTAATTATTAAGGTTTCACTTCGTTAAGGAAGATAAAGGTGAGTAATAATAATAACAACAGCAATAATCTTCTAGAAATTCCATCCCCATTTTTAGAACTGGGCACCGATTTATCAAATCCAGAGTTGTATTTGTTATTTAGTAACCTATACAATATCTTTTGTCAATGGAGAGTGATGAGTTTTCATTCTGAAAACGTAAAGTATGCTCATTTTATTAAAATGAAAGTAAGGATCACGACAAAATAATGTCTTAGATCAACTGTTTGACTTGTTTACTACATGCTGAGATCCGTGTATCCTGAGTGCAGGATACTCTGACGGGCTTGGCTTGACGGGGGCTCAGCCATGGTAATCTGGAAACCAAAAATAGTAAACCCAAGATGATCTTTTGCCCTCCTTTGAAGTAGTGATCAGTAATCTAGACGGTCTTGTCAAACGCTTCGTACATAGGAATAATTTAAGCGATTTTGGAGTGATTGGATCTGGTTCGACTCTCGCTAACTTTCTTCGAGCTATGTTTCCATAGCAGTTCTGTTAGCCGAGTAAGAAGTCGGATTTTAGACTCCGTGCTGTATTGGTAGCTGAGGAGGTGAACTGTTATATTTTTTCACTATGGATATTATCAAATATATAGGATAAGACGCTAGAGTTTAAGGTAATTGACCATTGACATCTGGTCTTCATCCCTCTTTCCTGACAGTGCTAATTAATACACTGCTGAATACGGTCTTTATTTATGATTTTACATTAAAAGGGTGTTGGCAGCACACCTGAGGAGTAACTGAATATGAAATTTCGATTTTATTTTTATTCATTTTTAATACTTATTAAATATACCTTTCAATTCGTATTGCTTTTATGGATCGAAATTGTTTACACTTAGAAAATAATTATAATGAAAAAAAAAGTGCTTGATTAGATAATTGACTAGCAGAATTATTTCGTTATTTTTATAAATATTTTTGAAATTATCCATTACTTATTACATATTAACCTTTTTACATAATTACATAATTAACCTTTTTACATAATTACCTCTTATTTTAAAAATAGAGATATAGAGAATAAATTCTGATTATGATATTTTCAATTTATTCTTGAAAAAAAAAATTCAATTTCATATATTTTGGTTGAATGTACAGTTAAATAGGCCGTAAAATTCAGTCTCTTCTTGTATGTAAATGAAGAAAAGTTATGAAAAAGGCACTAGAAAATTAATGCACAAAAAATTGATATTTCCTATTTAAAATAAGCACTTCTTAGTTAGCACTTAGTTGCTTCATAGTTAAGCACTTCATTGTGTTAGTCGTTCCGATCCGCATTGTCCTTCAAGCATTAATAAGAGGGCATAGTCCGGGGGTACCTCCTTCATTGCGAATTCAGCAGAAACTAATCGCCAACGGCGGCACTCAAAGAGTGTGATATACTGTGTCTATGTCTCCACAATACTGACAATTTCTCCATTCCTTTTCTTTAAACCTGTACAGGTAATCGTTAAAACCCCCATGGCCGAGGAGAAATTGGTTGACATGAAAATTCACTTCCCCGTGGTCCACAGCTAGGGTCCCAATAGTGAAATTAGTCTTCTTGTACAAGTTGCTACTCCTGCCTCTTCCCAGATTTGTTGACATCTTCTATGAGTTTAGATGCTGCATCCCACTTGGATAAGCCCTCCCTTATACGCGGCTTCTTTGTTTCGCAATTAAGTGAATTAGGGCTACTCGAGAGTACTCCCACCACCAACGTGGATTTGTTCTGTAGCCATTTATATTCTTGAGACAAGATTGTCTCTGGACTGATTGCAGCAGTCTAACTTTCTCCGCCTGTAAGCAAGGATCCAGGCTAGTATCTCGTAAAACGTGATCGCTGTTGCTCCAGCCAACATGAGTGTAACTTTTGAAAAATCATAATCTTGCTCAACATGGTTACAACCAGTTCTGACTTCTTAGTAGTATTCTACAGGTAATGGCTAAAAATGCCGGACCACTTTAACCACATCCCCAGGTATTTCACTTGCTGCTGGATTATGATTCTTCCACTCAGATTGTTATTGGGCGTCTCATCGTTTCTCCAGCATTGCGATCCCTTAAGTTTTATTTGGTTCCAACTTAAGTTTTCTCTCCTGCAACCAGTTACTAATAATGCGGAGAATGAATTTCGCATCTATCTCCACCTCCGCTTCCGTATCCCCCTTCATGAGTTCGGTCAAGTCGTCCACATAAGCTTTGACCTTCACTGGTACTCTTTCTCTAAGTATGCCATCAAACATAATGTTCCAGAGGAAGGTACTAAGGAAAAATCCCTGTCGTACCTCTCCTGAATATCAACTCTCCGTCTTCTGTAATAGTCATGATATCTCGGCCGTGTAAGAATTCGTTTATGGCCACTCTCAAGTAGAGGCTAACCTTAGGCTTCTGGAGCTCTTCATTAATAACTTACCAGGGGACGCTTCCTAACGCATTGCGGATGTCGAGGAGGACCATCAAGGGAATCTCTCTGGTCCCCCTCACCTCCGAATTTTCTAGTCCAGTACATATCTACTGAGGAGGTATAGAATAGAACCCCGGAGCAGTTTGATTGACCGGAAGTAGGCGCATTGGCATCGAGCCACGGTTATATTAGTCTAACTAATTTATGAGAACGAAAGTTTTCTGTCGGTTGAGTGGTGTCTGCACTGCACTTGTGGCGTTGGTGTAGCGCTATCCAGACGAGGGCGGTTAGGTTTGTAATCGCTATCGGCGGGACGGGACTGCACTGCCGGGGAATGGTAATCCATTCAGCCGTGGGTGTAGATCCATCTCAAGAGGCTTTATGTGAGAAAGTAAATGTCACGCGTTATTGACATAGAGGCAGCATTTCCTTCTTTATGTTGGAGTTCTGTCCTCTATGAATTAGAAAGCCGCAACGTTCCTGAAAGCCTGCAGGCCGTGGTTAAAGACTATTTGTCTAACCGAACGGCACTGTTCAAGGATGCG
>JAAAKQ030053662.1:0-16153 GCA_010016005.3 Zanna intricata | reverse complement strand
CAGAATCCACATATATCTTTATATATTTATCATGAAAATACATGATAATAAATCACAGAAGAGGAAAACATATTGAATTATATGTCATTTGATGTTTTTACGGTAAGACTTTTTAAAGAAGCAAAGGACATTTTAATTTTGATGCTTAATTTGTCATTCTTGGTTTTTATATAAATTATACAAGAGAATTCTTACTTTAAGTTCTTAGATTTTGGTTCCCCCCATAAAGATTTTTTGCTGGAATGAAATTATTACGCTTTAAATAATAATAATATTAGTTTGATAAAGTAAAAAAAGAAGTAATTAAAGAGGTGGGTATACAGTTCAGGATAGCCTAATTTACCCCAATTTAGACTAATTTTCAGGTAACCTAATTTACGCTGTCCTGGCGTAAATTTATTTAAATTAATGCAGCTACAAGATGTACAAATTTAAACATTTTAATTTCACACCATATTAATAACAGTTCAAAAAATTAAACGTATTTCATATTCTTGTTAAAGATTCTAGTATAATTTAAATAAAAACAATCTATCTATCACATAACAAATTTTAAATTTTAATTACTTTCATACAAATTATTTATTCAATAAAATTCCATAATTTTATTTTAAATCTTGAAAATAGAGTTCAGTAATAAATAGGAACCGAGATTTAATTAGCTAGGAATAAAAGCCTAAAATGAGAAAACTATTTCTAGCTAAACACATGGGTGTCCTAAGTTCGTCGTGTCTTGATATTTTTTTAATTAAAAAAAAAAAATTGTGGCCAGGAGACAGAACTGATCAACTAACAACATTAAAATTCAACTGGTTCGGCTAGTCTTCTACCTGCTTATACCACTTTCAACCAAAAGAGCTATTCAAGATGTTTGCATGCATTAGTGAGAAATAGTGCAGGATTTGTTATTAAATAATGAAATATCAGAATAAGTTAATAAACCTTTTCTCATTCTTGAATAAATACGCTACTTACTGTAATAACTTATAATACACTGATTATTTACATGTCATGTTATTTGTTAATTAAAAATATCATGTACATCACCGATTACTAAAATTAAGGTTAGGTTCGATTCCGGAGAAGGAATTGATTTTTCTTCATAGCGAGTTAAAGTTTTTTCTATTTCCTATAATAAAAGCGTTCCCTAAAAAAATGACAATCGAGGTGGCTTATATTGTTTCAAAATTGTTTGTTTACAATAGGATTGCTGTCAGCGTTTAAATGCACTGCTGACTATAGAAACATAACTTGCCGCACTATATCTTCGTCAAAGATATAGTACGAAAAGTTATGTTCTAGTCGTCCGTTCTGTTAGTATGCTCTGGTCTTATTTATTCTCCGATTAGTTTTTTGTTATCACATAAAATTTCATTTCAGTACAGAAATTTGTCTTAAAACTGAAGAAATAATAAAGAAAAGTACTTCTATTTGTATTTTTTTTTATATTTAACCTAACATGGTTTTCCGCTTGCGAGAAACGCGCAAAAAAAATCCAACAATTTACGCGCATCACTTTAACTGACTAATAAATAACATTCTCACTTTCTTCGCAAAATTAGATATTTCTGGTCGATCTGTTTTTCCATTTATTAACCAATCTCCAAATAATAATTATTTCAATTAATTTTCTTAAGATTTTGTTTGCTATAATTTACCTATCTACAGTTTTGTTACGGATACTTTTTAATCAAAATTTTCTTCTTTAAAAATGACGTTGAACTGTCAAACGTTTGAATTAAAAAACTAGTTATACAAAAAAACATAGTTTATAAATATTTTTTTTATGATAAAAAGTTTGAAATTAAATAAATGTGAAAATGTGTAAGTTACGTATTTATAACAGCACAGTGACAACAGAATTAATTAATATTAAATTAAAATTTTTTACAGAGTATTTAATTTTAATTTCAGTGAAATAATTACTTGTATAGGTTAATATAAAGGAGAAACAAAGAAGAGAACGAAAGAGCAGGAGTGAGAATTATTAACTGGTTTAACTCACTTCTAGATCACGAGATCTAACAATGGTGTGAGAACATACAAGCCTTTGAAAATCATATATCCGTAACGTAACAGCAACCAAATAAGATAATAGTCCAGACCATGAAATTATTCTTAAAATGACAACATCCCTTACAGAAATCATCTTATAAATAGAAAATAAGACGTTTACAGCAATGTTGTAGCTTGACGGTAATTAGAATTTCAGAAGCTTTTTAATGTAATAAAAAAGAAGGGATTCATAAAAGGAATTATGAAGAAAATGTTCGTTTTCCATTTTTTTCCCTTTTTAATAAATAAAATATCCGCCATAGTTGAGTAACTTTTTCAGCGATGACTTATTCAAGTCAACGTTCAAAATCTTCAATCTGAAGATGTAAAAGAAATCGATAAATGAACAAAAATAAAAAACTATCTTCCCATCTCTTAATTAAATAGCCCAAGCAAATAACCTAATAGACTAACCAATGTAATGGAATCATCTAATTAGAACACGAATGTGACTTTGAGTTCAGAGAAAACAAAAAAAAGAAAAATGATTACTACCCCGACCTATATGGGAGTTTTAATGAAACCAGACACTGTCAGAAAGTAAACTACGTAAAAAGCACTAATAATGTAAAAATTTTACCTACACTTTGAGTAAATTTTTAGGTACGGGAATCAAAAGGTCCGTATCTCTCTGTCCTCTCGATCGATTACGAATAAAATTAAATGGCATCAATGCCCTATATACAGATATCATTGTGCCAAATTTTATCCAAATCAGTCCATCCAGTCTGGAGATATCAAACAAAAAAAAAAAAACGGGCCAACATTCATGTGTACATACCCTTTCAAGAATATTTCAATGTAAGAATTGCAGTTCTTTTTTTTTTTTAAAGGAGGCCTTGAAATGTCAAGAACTACAAAAACCCCGGCATTCAAAATCTGACCAGGTTAATATACTTTCACTTCTTAGTAAAATATATAGTTATACAGAGTACTTACACTGCCGGGAAAATAAAAAAGAAATCGAATTCAATTTATCATAATTTAGGTTAACTTCATTAAAAAATGGATCTTCTACGTTATGTGTCATCATTTTAACAGCCATAGACATAAGTAATTTTTTTTTTTTTTTTGTTTAACCTCCGGAACCACAGTTAAGTAAATCTTCAGAGAATGAGATGAATGAATTGTAGCGTGTGTGAAAAATGCCATGCCTGACTGGGATTCGAACCCGGGACGAAAGGCCGAGACGCTACCACTCCGCCATAATAAGTGATTTATATATCACTTATATAATAGGCCGGCATAATAAGTGATTTATATATCAGCTATATCACGTTATATAATAAAACAGCTGCTGTGTTTTGCTTCCAAACTGTGCGTATATTAGTAGGCCTTCTTTTCGTTCTTAGTGTTATGTTTTTTGCACTGTTGTACTTATGAATTTCATTCGTTTAATTGATCGTGTCCAAGACGAAGACGCAGCGATCATTTTCTTCAGGAACATAGTATTTTACATAATCCGAGAAGGAGTGATCGCGGCCATGATGTGAATTTAAGGACAGGGGTAAGAGATCGGTGGACTTGTTAAAAAAAGACTTCAAACAATATAAACAATTAAGGAGTGATACATTTTTAACAGGTTCTAAACTCCCTTCCTGTAAAGTTGTCTTATTTATTTATTGTTGGGCTAACGAATTGTCAACTGAAAAATTTTACGCGAAGAAGGTAAAAATAAATCACAATACTAGAGTTAATTTGGCGGATTAGTCACGCGAAGTTTGTGCCCACATTGTTACAAAAAATCAGAATTTAATTTGAGGGGAAGGATTAACGATTGAAATAGACGAATTATTCTCCCGCAGGAAAAACCAACTTTAATGTGTTCTTCCGCAACAATTGGGGAGTATTATAGAGACTAAGGAATATTTTATGGTTACAATGGAAAACAGGAGCGCCGAAAGTTTAATTCCAGTAATGAAGCAATGAATACGACCGGATACAAACATAATTTCGGATGAATGGACTGCTTATAACGGCATTCAAAATTTACTGGAAAATTTGAATCATAAATCTGAAAAACATACATATAATTTAGTAGACCCAGATCCCAGATGATTGAAAGCACATGGAGACTTGCAAAGCATAGATATAAGGTAGAATGTGGGACTGTTGTAAGGTAGTGCTCTGTTGGACAGCTATTTGCGGAAGTTTAGGAGGCGATATTGTAATAGCGGTCGTGATCTTTTCAACCAAATACTTTTAGATATTGCCGCCTACTGGCTTCCATTATAAAGGTAATCTTTTTTATTTACTGTATAAATAAATAATAAATTAACTACAGTTACTACAAATCACATTAGGATTCAGTTAATTGCACGCCAATGTTAATCACTCCCTCACCAAAATAGTGACACATAACGGAGAAGATCCAAACCATTCTTAAAGTAAAAAAGAAATCGATATAGACCATATTTTTTTTTATTTCTCTACAAACAAAAATGACATCACAGCATAAAAAACCATATAAAGCCACCTGGATGTTATTGTTATGACACATTCATGTTACGACATGGAAACCAAATTTAATAACCGTGAACACAAGAGAAAGATGTGGGAAGTTAGGTTATGTTTTATGCGCGGGAAATAAGAACATGACGTAAGCATTGCAAGCAAACTCTTTATCGGATTTCTTCACGCGCGTGTGTACGTAATTCCTAACCTAACCATCATCTTCGTTTTCATTTTTTTAATGTATTTTATTTATTTTTTTTTTGTCACTTATTTTTTTAACCGACCAAAACCAATGTTATTCAGGAAGCATAACAGCATGAACCATAACAAATCGTTAATAAGAAAATATGCCTACTGTCGAATAGACTAAATTCTTTGTTGTATGGTTTATTAGTTTTATTTATTTATTTTTCTTTGATTTTCTGTTTTGTGAATTAAACAACTTTCTTTCTTTTGTTTAACAAAATTATTTGATAAATTCTTCTGTACAAATTAAATGACAATTACAGAAGAAACTAGGACAAAATGGATATAACAAAACTTTTACTTTTAAACAACAATAACAAATGTAGTAAAAATAATTATTTATAAATGAAATTTGAATTTCAAATTTCCTCAGTATACTGTACTGATATCTGTAGAAGCTCATATTTCAAAATACAAAAATAGGCAGTAACGTCATTGTTTGGCACCAATAAATATGAATCATACAGATCATGTTTAGTAAGTTAAAACAGTCTAAATAATTTAAATTGCACTTATGGGTTTACGGATATACTAGAAAAAAAATTACGTTGTATTTATTTTATAACGCAGAATAATATCTTGGAACACGAGAAGTAAAATGTTTTAGCATCGATTTGTTTAAAATAAGATTAAAACCACCCTTTTTTTTTAAATCCTCAACTTTCTGCTTATTCATTTAACGTGTATATATAAATATGTGCTTAAATAACTTCCTTTAACGGCATCTGATTGTTTTTTTTTTATATTGTTTTTACTTATTTAATGTATTTATTATCCTCTTTAGTATTATTTGATATATTTAATAATGGTTTTTATTAGTATTACTAATATTATTATAATTGATTGATTCTGATCATTTCATTTTTTAAAAATAAATTATTGTGTTTTTATGACGATGATCTAATCAAAGGGTTTACCACGACTTTCCTTGATTTATGCGGGCAAATCCTGGATAATGCTTGACTTCATCCGCGGAGAAGCACATTTACGTGTTCATGATATGATATATGTGTATGTGTATATATATATATATATATATATATACATATACATATATATATATATATATATATATAGAGAGAGAGAGAGAGCGAGAGAGAGTATTGCTTACCGATCGGAAAAAAGCATATCTTTAATGTACTACACTTTTTAATATTTTTGTAGTGATACTTTTACGAAAATTAACCAACCCTTATACCACTCGGTAATTACTTTACTTTTTTTTAAATAACATTTTCTTTGTCATTATCTATTTATTAATCACTTACTTTCACAAATATTTATTAATAATTATACTTAAAATAGAATCTTTTAGCCATATATATTAACGTAGTTGTATTACATAGAAGTATAAAAATGCCTTAAAAGTAAAAGTAAAAAATTATTTTCAGTAATTTAATTTTTTAGATGTACTTTATTATAATAATTATTTACAGGCGGTTGTATTTTAAAATTTGTAATAAACCGTTACACACTAATATAAGTATTATAAATATAAGAGAAAGCATCTTGTTTTAAAAATAAGAGAGAGTTCTGTAAATAATTGTCTGTACTAAATAAGTTATAAAATTATGTATTATCTTCGTCAGCGATCTCGTTTTAGAAATTTAACATAATTCTATTAAATATTACTGATTTGTTTAATGCTATGTTAATTTCTTATCAATTTTAATAATGTAATAACTTATTTTTGTGCGTGCGCATATACGTTTTTTTTTTTTAATGTATAAAGAGATTGTTTTTAACTGGTTTTTTTCTAAATGAATCAAACTATGATTGGGACATAATATATTTAAAGTAGGATAATAACATCATATACTACTAAATCAGCTTCTAATTTTATCTGTAGTTTATTAAACTTTGAAAGTATTTAAATATCAATGTATTAAACCGGCTTATAAGAGAACCAAACCTGTTAACGTGAATCTTAACGTAACTAGTAAAAAATCATTTTGTGACAAACAGACCATTAGTACGTAATATATTTTAATATTCCTGTCATTTCTAATTGCATTAATAAATATTTTTCTATATTCTAAACTTGCTATACGTCCAGGATTGAAAAATATATCCCGTATTTTATTATGAAAATATCCAAGAATCTAAAATTTATTCTCTAATTTATACTTTATTAGAAATGTTACTTTGTTTCACCGGATCGTTTATTATACTCATTGGAGTATTATAAAATTTTATGATGGTAATAAATACATATCCTAGTCCCCATATCTCATTCAAATAGCTAGTAAAAGACACGTTCACGTTACGCAGGTTAGTTGAGTTTACTGTTTGTTCTGGTATTTCTGTTGCGGTTGAAAAGTTTTTTTTTTATGATGGAAAACATTTTATCGATTGAATGTATTTTTTGCAAATATATGTAATTAGAGTTGATTAATTTAAAAATAAATTCTAATTACTGCTTCTCTAATTTTACCAAAATATATTTCTTTTAAATAAAATAAAGGTAAAGATATAGGAAAGTTTTGTCACCATAAGACCATCAATGGATAAAGAAAGACTTAGTCGAAATTGGAACACTAGTTTCATCTACTTACTACATCCCAATTCTCAGTTATCTGTTTTTTAATCTCCAATATTTGAAGTTTTTATCACTATATGTTAATTTAATTAACTAAACCTGGATTTATTTATATGTGGCATAACACTTATCTTTTATCGACTTTTTTTATAAGATCCTGTTTCAAATTGTTCTCTTCTCTATTTATCTTTATTTCGAACTTATAATTTTCAATTCTTTTATTGGTTTTATTTTTAGAACTTCTCATTTTGAACTTTATCAAACCACCTAACAGTTATATTTTGACCCGTTAATAGTACATTTTATTTATTTATTATTGCTGAATTGTTAACTTATTGAATAAAAATATGAATTTATATATTAAATTATCATTAGATATCAATGAAATTGGTTGTCCGTAATTTAGAAAATATATATTACAAAAATAAATAAATAGATTTAAGTTTCATAATTCCGGACTAAAATATATGTTTTATTAATCTAATTATGGCTTAGTTTTATGAAGGATTCTGATTCCCAAAATGGCTTAAGAATTTTTTTTTTTTTTTTCATTTTTCGGTAAGGTTTTAAGAATCACATCATAGGAGAAAAAAAGGATTTTCCAACTACTACTTCAATCTGTAAATGTTTTGTTTTGAACATTTTTCCCGTGGTTTACAGAATTTGAGAATTTTTATATCCAAATATGTATATAAAATGCATTAGATAAAAATTTATTTTTTTCCTCCATATATAGAATTGTGATAGAATTAAACGTATTTTGTTATTATTTAGGACTGATTATAGAATATCAACCGGTGATACATAATAAGTAAATCTTATTTAATATAATATGTTAATGAGATAAAAGTAATTTCTGACCATAAATATGTCATAAAAAAATGTAAGCTATCTTAAAAAAAATCTTGCCAGCTATTATTTCAGTGTTATAATAAATAATTTCACCATCTACCTTTCCATATATTTTTATCTGAAATCGTATGTCCACATTAGAATTCGGCGTAATTTAATTAGATTATTATAACAATAAACAGCGCTAATTAGAAGATAATAATAATAACCATTAATCGCCAACTCGTTATCCCACAGCCAGTAAATACTGGAAATTTACCTCACTTTTACTGTAAAACTGTACAAATTATTCTAAAATAATATGTCCTTAATACATAAAAAATGTATGTATTGAATACATTGTTTTTTTTGTGTCCTTAGTACAAAACTAAATTAACATATACTTTCAAGTTCATTAAAAGAAATCCTCTTATTGGCAAATGAGCAAAATTAAATAAAATATATTTAGATGTCACATCATCCTTATAAAACAACACAAATAAAATGTGTCATCAAAGTTTTATTTGTTAATTTTTTATTATTATTATTATTTTTTTTTTTGTTATCAATCTAGAAAATAGATTTACAGTTACATGAAAGAAACATTTACGAACAAACAAAAATTGAACAATTATTATTTTTAGAAATAATTTTTTTTTAAATAATAACAATAAACAGACAAATACTTACAGCTTGGATAATTTTAAGAACACCCGGGATACTTTTGAAGTAATCGTAATTGAATCTTATCCATGATAAGGCTCCAGGTTGTTTATTTGGCGCCGCATTCTCGTTGTTCGTTGTCACTGTTACAGTTGTTTCCGTCATATTTTTTAAAATTTTTATTTTAAATATTTGTTTTACTTACGTATATATTTATTGATAATTTGTTTATAAAAAGTATTTTTTTATTTAAGTTTAAGTAAATGTATTTATTTTCTTAATAAAAAAAATATCAGTTTAATAAAAACACAAATATTTTCAGTTATTATAAATAATACCAATATCACGAGACGTTTAAATTATCACTGAAATGAAATAAAAAATAAGAATAACTTCAACAAGTTTACCGTAACTTAGTCGGCGATAACGTATTATACTAGCGTTCCAGTGCACTGGTAATTCGGACGGTAGACGAACTAATACTACTATTACTACTATTATAGCCGCTACTATAAGTCAAGTCGAAATGAAGTCTGACCAGTACACAATAACGGCTTGGATCGCTTACAATCTATACCTACACGTACCACACAACATATAAACAACGTAACACATATACACACCGTCAACAAAACTCTTTCCCCACTCTAGTTATTTTTTTATCCCTCCCTCATTCTTTATAACCACTCCTTAGTATCCAACCTTATTTATTTCCTATGCTTATTTTAATTCGTAAAAAAGTACGAATTAAAAAAATGTTTATTTTTGTAAGTTAATAATTTTATTTTTCTTAAAATCAATAGTATTAGTAATTCATAAACATTAGACTCTGCTTAATCTGTATTAAATTAAGCAAGTTGAGTTCTGCAATGAAGCTGAATGATTAAAGTGAAAATTTAAATGAAGTATAAAACTGAATTTTCGATATTAGCTGTTGCTGAAAGTTTAATCAGTGTCAAAAATAATCTTAGTATGTTAGTAAAATTGTAAATGCTGTTTCCAGTGATACCATAGATCAAAAACTGATGACAGTCAAAGAAGTTCTGTACCTCAACTAAAAGAGATGTGATAAAAAATTACCCAATCTTGTCTCATAGAAACAAAAATATTTAACCTGTTTAGTTCAATGACTTGTCCCCTTCAAAGTAGGTCTCTTGTAATGTAACACACTTAGCAATGTTTCCATTGTTGGAAGAATTTTTCAACATCATTTTTAGGAGCATCAAAAGTCCTCTTGCCGCATTTCTTTTGTTCTCTTCTTTGCCTTCAAAATCTCTTTCCTTTAAATGGAATTTTTGGCTTTGAAAATGGCAAAAAATCACAGGAAGTCATATTTAATGAACAAGGAGTCTGCTGGAAGTTATTTGATCCTGTGCTTTGTCAAGAATCCTTGGATAAGTTGGGATGCATGGGCTGACTCATTGGCGTAATGAATTCTCATGACAACACTCTTTCCTAAGCTGGGTCTTTCCTTATCTTTCCTCAGGTTCTTTGCTAAGCATAAAATTCCACTTCAAGGAAAGAGATCAAAAGAAAAATAACAAGAGGACTTACGGTGCTCACTAAAAATAACTGAAAAATCGCTGGGAAAAGTGAGTTACATCAGAAGAGGCCTACTTTGAAGGAGACAAGTCATTGAACTAAATAGGTTAAGTACTTTTGTTTTTATGAACCAAGGTCAGGCACTTTTTGATCACACCTCACATATCCTCGTGATTATTTTTTTTAAATAATTTTCAATTTTTTAACTATAATCTGTACAATAATACTGCTCTCTATAGAGAAGTGGTAGCATCTCTGCCTTTCATCTGGAGTTTCCAGGTTTGAGTCCCAGTCAGAATGCCATTTTTTACATTCTAAAAAATTCATTATAACTCATTAGTTATTGTTATTGGACATTTGGCTTTTGTTACTATTTAAGTAAAAAAAAAAATAAAGTTAATATTTACAAAGTAGTTTGTATAAAGGGTAATTAATTTAATAATTGATAGATTTTATTTATTTATTTAACTCTCTAGACATGAGGTGGTAGGCTTCAAAATTTGATCAGGTCACTTTTAAATCAATACCTTTCAAATTATAACTTTTGAGCTAAAATGAATGTCATTTTGAAACAGAAATTTTTCAAAAAAATTATTTTTTTGCCTAGTAGAAAGAAATCTTTCTATATAATTACATAAAAATTGGAAAATTAATCTAGTTATAATTGTTTGCAAATACAGAACAGTCAAAATGCCAAATGACTGAGTTAAAATAAAATCGAGTTAAAATTTTACTTCACTTAGCTAATAAGTTTACATAAAAATAATTTGATGAAATTTTTATGCGTTTATAGTATCGATATTGGATCTGCAGCAATGACAGCAAAACTTTACCCTAAGTTCACAGAAAAAGTAGTAATTTTTAAAGAAAAAAATTTTCTAGAAAGAAAGAGCCAATTGTGTAGTAAAGAGGATTGATGATTTTCATGGAAATAATTTATAATATCTATTTTTCCCAAAAAAGAAATGTGTTATTTCTGAAGAAATCTAAGTAGAATGTTCAAGTTAAGTACTTGTACTTCCCTTGTAAAATATTTCCCTGTATTTAAATATTTGATTCAATATAACCTGGTAAATACTACAACTTTTAATTTCATTAATTTTCAGTTGAATTGTTTATTACAGAGGCAACACATGTGACATTTTTTGTCAATGCTTTTTTTTATATTTCAGTTGCAGGTGGTTAAACTTATTGTTTAATGCAGAAATAACACATATATAACCACACACAATGTAATGTAGAAATAGGGAATATTACATTTAGTACAGAAAGAATTCATTTGCTGCACATGGGTTGTTTCTGCATTACACTATTTTGTTCGGTATGGTTGGCAACATTAGTCATCAGTTGTGGAATCAGAATAGATCTGAAATCTGTGGTTTTAATAATCTCCATATTTTGGTTCTAAGTGTGCTTTTATAAGATTGTGATATACATTTTACATTGTTTAAATTATGTATAATATCATTTGCAATAGTTATACAAGTTTTATTTTATTACCTTAGTAATGGTCAAATATTGTTAGATATTGATTGAACATATTTTTACCAGAATAAAGATTTTTATTTAGCATATAAACATTTAAAAACCAGATACTGGTTAAGAATCCAGAAGTTAATACTTTTAAGTTAAGTTATATAAAATAAATCAAGATGAGTTCAAGTGAATCTGATAGTGAGTCAATCATTAAAAAACGGTGCAGTGTTGTGAATGAATAAATGTAAAAGAAATATCATAAGATCCTCAAAAATAAAAGATTTGGCTCATGTTAGTTACAGTGGTAAGTGGATTCCAGAAAGAAAAACAAGACAGCCTTATAAATGCAGATTAAATCGCTTTTAAAATGTAGCTGATGATGATACAGTGTGTACTTTAATATTTTTTAATTCTTTAGAAAAAAAAAATACAGTCAAGACCTGTTCTTAAAACATCTTATTGAAAAAAGAGAAGCAAAACACAGGAAAAAATCAAAACCTTCTGTGTCTTATTATTTCTGAGCCATGACTACTATTATATGATATGAACTCAAAGCCATCTCTGAATGATAAAAATGATCAAGAAGTTAGTGAGACAGAAGATTCAAAGTGTAAACTAAAATCAATTTTTTTTTTCTTATAATATTAAACTAAAAGGCAGTCTAGTAGCAGTTTGAAAAAATCATTTATTGATTTCTATAGAGTTACTGATATGAGAATGAGAAGTATTATCAGTCTGCCACTTTCGGAAGAAATTCCCATTAGATAGAAGAGGTTTAATCAGTAGTGCAAATACTATACCATGGAAAAAATGTGTTAAAATCCATGACCATATTAATTGCTTTGAAGTAAAAACACACTACGGTGGTAAATTTAAGTGTTACTTTGATGCCCAATTAAACATCACTATAATGCATGAAATTTAAAAAAAAAATTTACCCAGAATGTTCTGGCATTATCAAATACCATTTTTGTAGGCAATATTTTAAGGAAAACTATTCATATACTTTTGGTCATCCACAAGTTGATGTTTGTGGTATATGTAAAAGTCAAGCCATGGAACTAAAAGATCAAACCTTAAATGACAAGCCAGAGTTACTGTAGCTAAAATGATAGTTCACAAACACATATTTAAAACGTTCTATGCAACTATCAAACATCATCAGAACCACAAAGATGATGATACTGCAGTTTTGTGTTTTGATTATATGCAAAACCAACCCTTACCTCTTATTCCAGTACAAGAGATATCTTACCTAAGGCAGTGTGAACATATTTTCAGTTCACAATTTAAAAAAATAAGGCAATTTATATTTATTATTAGAGTAAATGAAATAAAACACCTAACAAAGTTTGCATGTTTCTATTAGATTATTTTACAAATGTAGATGTCTCCAGCATTTAAAAAATATTGCTGTTTTCAGTGAAGGGTGTCCTGGAGAGAATAAAAACGTACAGTTTTGAGATTTCTGATGAACTTAACAGATAACTCTACTTTTGACAAAATAACTCATTATTTCGCCATAAGAAGGCACTCATATTTGCCTTGCGATAGGGATTTTGGGTGTGTCAGAAGGCTATTGAGACGATTTGACAGAATTTAAACTCTTGTTCAGTACATGGATTTAACAGTACAGGCAAGTTTTAAAAGTAGATTTTCAGTGAAACATATTTCAAGTTCAGAAATAATATCATTCAAAACATGCTGGCCACACAACTATAAAAAATTGGCCTTTTCTGATGAACGCAGTGGAAGAGGTGTTCCATGTATTAGCAGGGTTCCTTTCAAAATAAGTTCCTACATACAATTTGAATATGATAAAAATAGATAAGGTAAAGTAATGACAAGGGAATATGTAAAGCCCACCGGGCTGGTCTAGTGGTTAATGCGACATAGCAAATCAGCTGATATTGAAGTTGAGAGTTCTAAGGTTCAAATCCTAGTAAAGGTAGTTACTTTTATACCGATTTGAATACTAGGTCATGAATACCAGTGTTCTTTGGTGGTTGGGTTTCAATTAACCACATTTCTCAGGATTGGTCGACCAGATATTTTATAAGACTGCACTTCATTCACATTCATACATATCATCCTCATTCATCCTCTAAAGTAATACCTTACGGTAGTTCCAGAGGCTAAACAGAAAAAGACAGGTGGGAATATGTAATAGCTTAATCTCACTGACATTTAGCCTGTCTACCAAATGCCTAAATATCTGCCTAATGCAGTTCATAATTTACCTACTAATAAATCTTATAGAGGAAAATTATATATAAATCACAAGATATCAGACTTGATATCTTAATTAAACAACCAAACTTTGATAAGATATCAAACATACACATTATGTTGTCAGATACAATTTCAATAATGAATTTTTTTAATGGTCTAATGTTGGTGTTCAACCAGATTCAGATGGTTGTGACTGAGATTAATTATTAATATTAGTGACCACAATAGTCAGCTAAACAGACTTTTTTAAAATTATACTACTTTTCTATTACTACTTTTTTATAATAAATAGATGTGTTTTCATTTAAAAAAAGGAGTTCATTTGTTTCATTTCCTAAAAACCATTTTTATTGCAAAAACAACACATATAAACCTGATTTAAACTGGCACACAGAAAATTATCAGTATAAATACCAGTTAGAACAACTCAAAAATACCCATCTAACACAAATAATCTTATGAAATACATAAACATAGCTTTTTTCATCACCAACCAGTTTTTTCCATTTCCTTGAAAAAAGTGTTTTTGTAACATGTGTTACTTCTACAATAATCGATTCAATTATCATTTTAATATTAGTAAAAATGAATAACTGATCTACTTTTGTTCTACCAATAATGGTGAATTTTTCTGAATTATTAATATTTGTTACTTTTGGTCCATGATTTCCTGAGGGTACTATGCAAGGGAACAAAAAATTTCTAGTAACAATGAAAAGGAGACAAAGATGATGACAGTTCAACATTCCCCGAGCCAGTGACACAAACCCAAAAAATCAAAGTGCTTCATTGAACTCAAATCCAAACTGAGCAATACCTTGGAGTGGACTTTTCTATTTAAGAATAATTAATTATTAAGAAAAGGTTTTTATTTTTAAAAGGCATAAAAGAGTTGAAAACCTTCGTAATTAATCCAAATTAGTTTTTATAAAACTCTTTTAATGAAATCCAGTCATCGTTTATTTTTTATAACTGATATTTAGATATTTTCTTTTAAATAGGTTATAAATTGTGATTTAAGTTTTTTAATTGATTTTTTAAAGTATTCTGCATAGAAAAATGCTTGGTTGGTCTTTAATATGTTCAAGTTGACTTTTGATTTAAACTATCTTTTCTTAAAAGTTAAATACAACAAGGTTTATAAAAATCTAATTCCTAGTAAACTGCATACGTGTAGATGTCCAAGTAAATTAATTTATTTACATAACATTAATTTATGTTGAGTACACCAAAAACTGGGTGGAAGGTAGGCTTTGTAAACTGCAGCATGTGCTTAAAGATAAAAACTTGATGGTGAAAAGCAATATCTGGAAAGCACTGATTCACTGATGTTTTCAGTCATTTTATAGATATATTACAAAGTACACTCTATACTTTATAAAAGATAATGGGTGATTTGGGCATTTTATTCTTATCAGCTTTCGATAGATGAAAATCCTACCCCTCACACATTCTGTTCTTCTGGACATATACTTGGTAAAAGTACATATCAAACAAAATTAGTTCTGATATTCCATCTTAAAAATACATAATAAATATATAAGAGACAGTTGTGAATTCTATTAATCCTACATTCAGAGGGACTTCTTCAGTGAAGATCTAATATGTAAGTATACACATGGAGAGGTTCAACTGTAAGTGAGACTTTCTTTTATATATGAATCAGTACCACCACTTAACAAAGAATATTAAATGAAATGTGAAATGGTTGTGTTAGGGCAATAGCCAACAAAATTGCCGTGCGAGGATAATTTTAAATAGGTAATAAAAAAAAAATATCAAATGCTCTGGTATGAAAAAGACTGTATAAAGTGGTTTAATTATAAAACAGAGACTTTAACAACAATAATTAATTTAAATTTTGAAAAAATAGCAATTGCATTATTAATGAAATAAAATGAACAATCTTAGGTATATCGAGTAATAAACAAAGTCAAACACTCGTATGGTAAAACTGACTATTTTGAGTAAAAAGAAATATAAAAAAAAATATTACAGTATTGCTGAACACATTATCAATATTTAATTATTATTATATATAATTAATCATAAATTTAAAGTATAGTCAAAAGAAAAATTGTTTTAATCTGTTTCTAATTCACAAAATGCGAGTAA
>JAAAKQ030053651.1:0-16153 GCA_010016005.3 Zanna intricata | reverse complement strand
ATTTGGAAAAATATAGTTAAAAGAAGAGACAGACTTATAGGCCACATATTAAGGCACCCTGGAATAGTCGCTTTGATGTTGGAAGGACAGGTAGATGGGAATAATTGTGCAGGTAGGCAACGGTTGGAATATGTAAAACAAATTGTTAGGGGTGTAGGATGTAGGAGGTATGCCGAAATGAAATGACTGGCACTAGATAGGGAGCCTTGGAGAGCTGCATCAAACCAGTCAAATAACTGAAGACAAAAAAAAAAAAAAATTGCCTAGTGGGGGTCTGGACATTAGGGTGTCTGGAAAATCGGCCCCTCTCTGTTGAATAATATACTGATAGTTTTTTAAACATTAAACTGTGCGACATAAAAATAACTTGCACAACAACAATGTATCCTAATTTTTAGCAACTACAGATGTCTTTAGTAGCTATTTATATCAGTATTTTCTTCTTCAACAGAAGGAATGCCTGCCAGTATTTAAATATGTATAATTTTGCATAAGTGAATGCGGAACATAAAGATGAATGGAAATCAATAAATGCTTATAAAAATTTCATATTGACACTTTAAAGCAAATTTTTGCACTTATATAGTAGCACTATATAAGTACTATAGCACTTTATAATAAATTACTATCAGAAGTTCTTTAAGTTCTTTAATCAGAGAAAAATCTGAATTTCAAATTTAAATATTCTTTTAAGATCATTAAATCTCTAATTTTCTCTCACCTTGCCAATACAGTTTTCATCTTTTCATCTTGATGTGGGAATCAACACTAGGAAAGTGAAATGTATGCCATAAAGTAATGGTTAGTAAAGTCTGATCAATTGTTCTCTCAATAATTTGAAAGTTATCATATTGTTACATTATTGTTATACAATTTATTACAGAAGTAAATTTTTTCAAAATTATTTTACATTCTTTTCATTATGCATATTTATCGTCTCCTAAAACAGTTCCTCTGTGGGTAAATTATTTCATTTCCCTGTCCTCTCTGTACTCATTTTCTTGAAATGTTCTTCCCTGAATTAGGTCTCATTAGGTACTGCCTCTCATCAGTTCCACCTGACCACTGATGGAGTAGCCATTTATTCAGTGGATGATGAAATTATCTGTTGGCTGTCCAAGAACTCTGTTAATCAGGAATGCAGAAATATCTGAACTGTCTGTGGGGTATAACCTGAGCTTTTACTGCTCTCTAAATTCTAAACTATTAGTTAAAAATCTTAAAAAGATTTATTACATTTTCTTCAGATTCTATTTCAGTGGTATTTTGCAGTGGTGTTCAGTGGCATGGGAAGGAATAGTTATGGAAAGCAATCAATACTTTATTCATCATTACATATTAGTTGTGGATCTGAGGAGTTTTATCACCAAATGATAAAGCCAATCTTTAGATGCTTTTTATTATATTTTTTTTTTTGTTTATAATTAGCAATTATATTGCATACTGAACTGTGTTTTTTTTATATAGAAAGGAAAATAAATTATCTTACTTAGTTTTTTGTTTCAGTGCATTTTAGCAAGTTTAATTGTTGTGGCTCTAAAAGGAATCTTATTTCAAGTAAAAGATGTGTTTAGAATATGGAAAATGTCACATCTTGATGGAATTATATGGTTATCTACATATTTAGCTGTAATATTTATTGAAATTGATATTGGACTTTTGGTTGGATTATTTGTATCTATTTTAATGATTTTCATTCAAGGAATGAAACCATATACTTGTCGTCTTGCTAGGCTACCTAACACTGAAATATATGTGGATTCAGCAAGATATAACAAAGTAAGTTCTAGTATTTATACCATTTATTATTACATTTACTACTCAATTTTTTTAAACATGAAAATAAAATCCTTTGCTTGACAACTTGTAATTAAGTTTAAAAAATTTATCTTAAAAAATAATTAAATCTTAATTAACATTTTTTTATTCAGTAAATTAATATCTTAATTATTTGTTAAGTAGATATCCAATAGATTTCACTTAAATTTCAAACTTTAATAATCCTTAGAATTACATGTATAAATACATTATTAATAATTTTTCTTTCTAGTTTAAGTACGAATGTTATTCTGCAAATATAGGAGCTGGTAATACTGGCAATAATCAGTTTCCATGTACCACTAAAGTTAAAAGTTTGAAATTTATCGTTTTATTTTATTTAAATTGCATGAAAAAAGACCATAATTAAAATTTGTACTTTCTTTTCTTTCATATGACTTTATTTTTTGTTTTTTTGAACTTTGTACATTTCAAAATTTAACGTTCTACCATCACTAAATTTCACCTATTGAGATCCATGAATATTAATTATTATATATGAAATAGTTAAAAAATTGGATATTATAATAATTGCATATTCTCTGAGACTTTACTCTACCTGGTTAACAGTTTAAATAGAGTACAGCAATCAGTGATTCTGCTTCGACTTCTGCTGTGACAAGGGGTCATTACTCGCTATGGAGGGTTCAGTTACTATTAATGAGGACAAAAAATATATCTCTTAACACTATATAGTTTCCTTTATCAGCTACAGAAAAATATTTCTCAATATTTTGTGATTTATAAATGAAATTACATTCTCTTCAATGGCTTTAATATAATTTAACATAAAAAATGTTATTAAAAAGTACAAATAGCTTATTAACTACTTTAAAAAACTTATGTTGTTATTTTTCATATTATATTCTTTGTGCATTTTCCCTTACAAGAAATATTTTTTGGTCAAATAACCATTAGTTAATACATTAAAAAAATAATTAATTAAATTCTGTTACACTTCTTTTTTACACATTTGAACATTTTGTTTGGAATGACACCTATTAAAAACATAATTTGTTTTTATTTTCTTTGAAGTTATTTCAAAGAAGACTGCATGAATATTGTCTTTTTATTTGTATGATTTATTTCTAAATATGCTAACAAATATTGTTATGTTGTATTGCAGACTGAAGAGGTACCAGGTGTTTGTGTAATCCATTATGCAGGTGGACTAAATTTTGCTAATAGGAATTACTTTAAAAGTGCAATTCATCAGATATTAAATGACTATCACCTCAACATTAAAGGGGATAAAATAACAGAAGGGATTAAAGAAATAACAATTTCTGTTGTGGAATTACCTGAATTGTCTCAGGTATTTATCATAAAATTAAATTATTAATTTCTCCCTTATTATTTACTGATCTGTTTTTTTTTTTTTCTTTTTTAAGAGCTCACTTTCCTTTCTAAGTATAGGAAATTATGTTATCAGAAAGTCTTTATGGAACTATTCTGCAATTCCTTCATGAGTAGTGTTTTATTTTTTTTATTACTGGTTAAAAATATTTTTGAGATGGTTTTTAAAAAAGAATTATATGTAGATGTGTAGATAAAATGCAAAACATATATTTTAGATTAATCATTAATTTCATTTTACATGCTTTATTTTTTTTTTTTTTTAATGACCTAAAAAGTAAAATGAAAACCTGGTGTAATAATGGTTCATGAAACATCTATGGTTTTCACATTCATTGTCAGATGATAAATTTTATTCCTTAGCCGTCTGATGCATAGTAAATGAATATTTCTGTGAAATAATATTATTAAAATAGTTATCTAAATAACAATATAGTTCTTTATTGCTCCTATTTAGACTGGAGAAATAATGTAAATCTTCCTTAATATTACACAAGTAAGATGTATTAATACAGATATACAGCAACCATGTATAATTGTATAAGAAATAATGAACTTGATGCAACTGTGCATTATCCTTACTTACATTACTTAATTTTCTTTTTCAAAAGTTTATTTAAAAATCATTTAATATTTTTACTTTATTTTTAGTAATAATATTTATTTTTAATAATATTAAAAAATTTAATGAACTAATTTTAACAATTTACCATCTTTGGCAGTTGCAAAGACACAATCCTTTTCAACGATATAATAAAATTAATAAATTACCTAAAAAATCTCTACCAGCAGTACTGGTTTTATCTGGGTTTTAGTCATGTACTATCAAAATCTAGTCACTAAAATAGATAATTTCTTTTACAAATTCCCAATGGAAAAACTGATAATAAAATAGATACAAATACTTTCTTTTTTTTATATTACCTATGATGGGCATTTGAAGTTTCATAAAATATTTCTACTAAACGTTTTTGCTAATTTTTGACAATTTGATTTTGCTGTTTTAATTTCACACTGATTAATTAAATTAAATTTGTTAAATGTTAAATGGGTAATACTGTTCCATAAATAGTATTTTATGTTAAATGGTAGTGTATTTTAGATGTGGGTAAAATTAATGTCCCAAGAAATTTTCATTAAAATCAGTACTGCTGTTGTAAAATGATAAGAAAAAACTGAAAAAAGTTTTTAAAACTGGAATACAGATGGACTTTTATAAATCAGAATTTCTTATACTAAAATATGAAAAAATGAATTTTGAAGATTATGTATTAAAATGTATAATTTATGTGCATAGATTTCAATAATTATTCATTTTCTTAAAAACTAATTTATACTAATTGCAAGGCTGACAGACTTTAATAGTTGAAGTACTCAAAGGAGGACCAGAACCTCTTCAAATTTTTTATTTCTCTTTTTGAAAAATAATGTTTTTTTAAAGATTTGAACTCTTATCTATTTTAAAAATGTCTTGAAAATCACAGAATTAAAATTTTTGTAAATGATGAAAACTAAGGAACATAGAGTACTTAGGTGAGCAATGGAGCTTAAATGTTGAATACCATAAGGTAGTATATATTATACGCCATATTTTAATTAAAGGAAGCTAGCGACAAAGGGTTCTGAACATATGTAACTACATGAATTTCAGGTTTTTCCTTGTCCTTGAAGGTAGAACATACTTGAAAAAAATGATTTTATTTTGCAATATTTAAATGTAGTTATTTTTAGTTAATTAAGGATGACAGGTTGCTAGAGGGCAAAAGGGGTCTTAACAATCTTTAACATTGTTTTGTTTCTTGTTTGATTATCCTTTAAAATAGAACATTTTTTAAAAACAAAATAATTTGAATATGGCATTGTCTAAATTTTTTATTATGTTAAGGAAACTAAGAGTTTAGATTAAGGTGGCTAGGATAAAGGGAAAACTGTATAATACTACTGAATTTTTTACTGGATCTTCTGAAGTAGAATACTTTTCTGAAGAAAAAAATTATTAAAATATTGCTATATTTCGACCTCTGTTAATTAAGGTAGACTAAGGTAGCTATAGATCCTGAGAAGAAAAGAATCTTGACTCTTTGTCATGCTTTTCTTTGAAAGTTAAACACATTTAAAAAAAATGTTCAGTACAGCCTAATTTCAATTTGTTTTAATTTTCAACTGCAAGAGGACCTGTAAAGCATGGGAGACTTACCTGTACCATGCCATTAACCTTTTTATTTGTCCCTAAAGGTAAAATAAATTTTACCAGAAAGCAAGAGAACAAGTTGGATTGGTAGAAAAATGGAAAGAGGGCACTGATCAAGGTCAAGAAATGCTAATCAGCTAGAAAAATTCTGACACCTGTTCTTTTAGTACTCAAAAGATATGCTGATTGATTTCCTGTACAAAGGACAGTAAATGTGGCATACTACTACCAACTTTTGGAAGATGTCAGGGCTGCTTATCGCAACAAACGAAGCTGGGAACTGATTTGCAATGTTCTCCTTCTCCATGACAACGCACGACCGCAAACAACCATTCATACTTGCGATAAGCTCATTAAAATTCATAGGACACCTTTTGAACACCCACTGTACAGTCCAGACCTATCACTGTGTGATTTCCACATGTTTGGTTTGCTGAAAGAAGCTTTAGAAGGGAAAGATTCAAAAATACTGTCAAGCTTTATGTGCACAATTGGTTGCTGGGGCAGCCATATCGTTTTTTGAAAAGGATCAGGAAGCTACCTTTCTGGTGGAGGAAATATATTTCTGTTAAAGGGAACTACTTAGAAAAATTAGTTGATTTATTTGTAATTTTATCTAATATCAAAAAAGCTATTTAAACAATTTCTGGTATCGTATTTCATGATCATAATTCTGATAAATGATATTTCAATGACCCTCACAGACTTTTAAAAATTACATTTAAAATTTTTCTTTTTTTTTTTCAATTTTTATTCATTATGGTTTAAAAGGCTTGTGAGAAATGAAGGCCTAGACTTCTTTAGACCATTAAGGTTTTACATTTTCTCTCAAGATATAACATGTTCTATGAAAGAATGGATCAAATATCTAAACATTTTTTAATTGATGGGGTTTATGGAGTTTAACTGCAAAAGGACAAAAAGTCTCAAAACTCTTAAATTTCATATTCTCTTCTACCTTTCTTTGAAAATAAAACAGGATTTATTAGAGAATAGTCTGTGTATCTAAATATCTAATTTTCATATATTAAGAGGCTAGCATGCTAGAAAATGTGTGAGAAAGAGAGCCTAAACCACTATAAAGACATTAGATTTCTTATTTATCCTAAAAATAAAATGTGTTTAAAAAGTATGGTTAACATATTGCAGTATTTAATTTTCATATATTAAGTGGGCTAACCAACTTTGACATATTATGTTTCTTCCTGATTCCTGAAGGTAAAATGCATTTTTAAAAAGAATAGTTAGAGTATCACAGTTTTTATTTACTTATTATTTTTTTTTTAATTTAAGAGGAGTTGGGGAGATCTAGAAAAACTGAAAGTAAAGGAAGGCCCAAACTCTGTGACAGTATTAATTTGCCCCTGAACTAACAGAATGTTATAATATGACTTCTCTTTTTTTATTGAGTGGCTACATGGAATAGTGGACCTGGAAAACTAGAAGGCTTGATCCACTTGGATACCATTAATTTTTTATTAATTCTGTGATTTGAGATTATTTTAAAAAATATTGGTTCAAGTTTTGCAATATTTCAGTCATTTTCTACGCTACTTGTGGAGGGATCTCTGATGAGGGGGTGAGTTAAGGATTTCAGACTTTTACCAATTCTGTTGATGATCTGCTTCTGGACACTACACATTAAGTCCCAAATTTTTTTGGATGTGTGATAAATGGTTTCTCATAATTAGACTTTGTTATATATGATGATTGATTATATATTATTGCTGTTTATATTATGTCACATTATCATATTGGGTTTCAAAATAGGGATAATTAACAATGACTATGTGGGGTGATTAAATTTTTATATATTCTGGAAGAAGTAATATTTTAGTTACTGAAGAAATTTTTTAGGTAAATTGAGTAGTTAGTAATATTCTCGTCAAACAGACAACCTCTGTGTCTTTATATAATGTATAGATTATATTTTCTTTTTTTACTGTCAATGAAAACTTTTCTTACTCCCACTTAATAATTTACAGCTGTTGTAAATACTTCATGCTATTGTAAAGCATACTTTCTGGCAGTCTATTAACAGCTGATGTGCTGTGAGTTATATTTAATACACATATTTTAAAATTAACTGTTGACAGTAGTTGTCTTCTATCAGTGATGACTCATTTAAAGATGTATAAAATATTCAGTTTGTTTATACTTTTCTTTACCAATTCCAATTGTATACTGCCTGAACTTCAAAGTCATTTTTTACATAGCAGTATTTTTTCACAGAAGCTGATGTTTTGATTAGAATATGACTAATCTGATAAGATGTATTTATATTGCAAAGATAGACAGTGTTAACAGCAGTTAATTGGTTATTATTAAATGCAAACAAATGTGTAAATAAATGTAATCTACTTTTTTATGTTTGTTTTTATTACATAGGTTTATTAATGCTTCTTTTTGAAAAGGCATTATTAAAAGTAAAACTTTCTAACACTTATACATATTTTCACTACGAAAATTCACAAAATTGACAAAAGTTTTAAGTGCTGTATTATTGTTATATATTTTACCTCAAATGATGCCCAGTTGTATATGGTTGTACAAATATCTTACCTTACTCAGAAGTACATTAATTGAGTACTTGAAATTAAAAACTGTATAAGTTCAAAAGTCACTTTTTGAGAAAGTGAGTTCAAAAGTTTTACATCTATAAAAACAGATTTTAAGAACTATGTTAGTCAGTAAACAAGCTCTTTAAAACATACATGGGCATTCATTTTTCTAAAAATATGTTAGTTTCTTAAAAAATTTATGTTTAAGTTTAGTTAAGGAAATAAAAAATTCAGTGTAACATAGAATAACATAAATATTGGTGTAACTGCAAATGTGAATAATATTTGGAAATGTAAAGAAGTTTAACCTTATTAGTTATTTTTTAAAAAGCTAATTAAAAATATATCCAATCAATTGCAAAACTTACCTAATTGCAGATAGTAAATTAAAAAACGTTTATCCTATTTACATTACATACACACACACACACACACACACGCACACGCACACAATGTATATGCATATATATTGTGTGTGTGTGTGTGTGTGTATTTTAACACTTAGAAATTAAAATTATAAAAGATCTCCTTTAATTACAGAAAAAAAATTAGTGTCTTTTCAGTAGAATGTTATGTTTATTTCAGCAGTCGCACACTTTTTTTAAATCAGAAATAATACAAAAAAATAAAGATAGCAAAACTTAAACATTTAAAAATGTACAAGGCAATGAGGTGTCTGTGATGAATCTTATTTATGCAGCATAGATTGCCATGGCACTTGCAGCAAGTGTCATTTATCAATAGTAACAGTAACTATGAAATAAAAGATTTTTTTTTTAGGTCTATTTTATACATTAAAATGGCTGGTATATAAATTGTATTCATTAAAAAATCTCCTTTTTCATATTTTTAGTTAGATAAATTTTTACTTTGAGTCTACAATTGTATTGATAAGAAAAGGATATGCATACATCCTATTTATCCAAAATGCAGCATCTGAATGCATACTCAAAATGTTATCTATTCGCACATAGGAATTATGCTTTCATTTCCTGCTAGATGTCAGTAGTGAGTACTACTAATGTTTTTGTTTCTCTATCAAGTTAATTTCTCTTTATCTATTTCTTGAAGTTCACTTGATGTTTAGATTATGTGTACAGCAGAGCCATTCTAGCAAGGTACTTTTTCCTCTACTTACAACCATACATATATTCTCATCCACATGCTCCTTGCTATTTCTGACTGGTTATATAATATTTTGCTTCAGAGTTGTTAATAAGTTACCATTATTGCATTTTTTTGGATGAGTTATTTTTTCTCATTTCTATTCTTAATAACAGGTATTAACAGTTTCACTGAATTTATTTCTACATTAAAGTACATAAGAGTTAATAAATCGATATTTAATACCTTTTTCTATAAAGAGGGATTCTGTACCATTACCATAAACTTCCTAAATTTAATTAACAAACTATATTTTTAAAAAGTGCAAAATAATAGTTATAAGAGGATTTGTTGAAATGAATATAATTTTCTAAAGAACAGTATAATTTTATTTTGAATGGCTTTAATTGGTCTTATACAGATTGTTTGTAAAAGAATGTAACCCAAATTTTAATATCTTGTACATTTGAACTACTTTTTCACAACATAAGACACGAATTACAAAAATAATATTCAGATACCTTTAGTTTCACAGTAGGTGTTAAAAGTGATTTCTCCAACTTAAACCTACAGGTTCATTCCCATTTCATGATGTCTGCAGCCAGTTTTTAGATATTCCCAAAGAAAAAATTCTTATTGTATAAAATCTGAAGATAGCGGTGACTGAAAGTGTTTGAGATTAAGTGACAACAAAAACAAAATTCTTGCGACATAGCTATTGTTTCATCAGCAATATGACAGGTACAACTATCTTGCTGAAACCAACTTTCTCATTTATTTTCCTTATACAATCCAGCTCTTGATTTCCCTTTTTATCACATAACACTTAAATTGAGGACAATACAATAAATATTTTTTGTAGTCTAATTCTTCCAGTTTATGTACAACATCAAATGGCATAATTTGAACAAACCCTGAAAGTAAAACCTGTTGACATTCCATTCTAGAAGAATAACTTGAATTAAATGCTGTTTCATGTCTTCTAGAACGTCTGCCATTAATAGAATTAATCTAGATCCTTTTGATTCACTATGCTCCCACATTCTGACAATTTTTTAGAAATCAATGTGATATTGTTGACTGATTGGGAACTATACGTATGTTTCTCTGTATTGGGATCTTGTGTGGTTCTGGGGTCCAAAATTCTTGGTTACAAGATTGAGTATTTATTGATGCATAAATAAATTATTTATTTAATTGCATCATAGCAGCAGAATAAAGATAAATTATTAATAAAATATTATATTAGTAAACTTATCTTTTATATTTAAAGGGTTTTTAAAGAGACAAAGAAAGTGGAGCGTGGATTAGATGGCTACAGAGGACATACCATGTAAGGCGAAGGCTGAAGAGCAAGAGGAGATCTTGAAAAAGACGTACGTGCAGGTGAAGTACCAGGCTGGTGTGTGAGAGGATGAGGACAGCCCCTTGCGGAGCCATCACTCGTGATGGGTGGCGGTGATGATGCACGGGGACTCTGAATCCCTTGAACTCAATGGCACCTCCCGGAGCTGAGTAATGCTAAATTGCGAGTCCGGTCCCGGGAGGGGAGAATCGGTGAGATAGGAGGTTTAGTCGGTAGGGCGCAGGTACAAATAAGCACTCTTATTAACATCTTGCGGAACCTATTGCAAGCTCGACTTCACTTATTAGGAGATACGTAAGTGGTATTCCTCAGACTCATGGTTAACAAAAAAAATGTTTTTAATTAAATCACTATTAAATGAATTACACAGGATACGTAAAATAAAATACTGTACCTGAACGATATAATACGCTCACATCAAAAGATTAATAACAACTAACTGAATGTGGCTTCTTCAGTTTACAATAATCTAGTACAGGAAGAAGATTTAAAAAAACTACTATAGTACATATGCAGATAAAAATCAAAACATGACTCATTTTAACCATCAAAATAATTCTGTAGATAATGACAAGTCACTTCCATCCGTCATTATAAGCGATAAAATGTTACATTGCAGTAGAAAAAATAAGTCATAATAACCGATATGATGTAATTATAAACAATATACGATATATACTGTACTTATATATTAAAAGCGTACCAAACCAACCAAGAGACAAGTTTTTAGTTACTATATCCGATTTGTTATTATATCCGATGTCACTATAAACTATATTTACTGTATATGTCTCAATATAAATCTAATAATTTCTTCACATGTTTACAATAATACAAAATGTCGAAATCATTCTGTTTTGATCAGAAATTCCGTGATAAAAGACGTTAGGCTTAATCAGAACGAGTTTTCAAATTACAAAAACGGGTTATCTGATAATTTGTCCTCATAAATATCAATTGTGTAGACTGATATTTAGTAAATTAAAAATTTTGAAATTTTTGTTCGTTTATATTTACGAATGTGCGCTACATTTATATATAAAACAATTTATTCCTTGAAATATAACCTCTATGAAACCAGACAATATATCCAAATAGTACAAACATAAAACTTTACCCTGCAAGAAAGACCTTTATTTTGTTTCCGTTGCCGTTTTAAATATATTACGAACCCTTTTAAAGATATTTCCAATACTTCGTTCAAATATAAATTAATTTTCTTTTTCTTTTTTATTAAACCAATATTACTCAGTACATTAGATCTTAAATATATATATATATATATTTAATATTCTTGGTAAAAGTTTAGAAAATTAAAATCTATGCATTATTATATTAAACGTTACGTATGATTTTGTACGTTTGTATTTGAAAAAAATATTTATATTTTAAAATCTTTTTGTTTTCCTTAGTAAAGAGGGAAAGTTAAATTAAAATAAGTATTTCATAAATAAGAAGATAAAAACATTGTAGGTTACGCAAGAACTTCATCACCATCTATATAACTAATGTATAATTCCCTTTAATTAAAAATAGAGCAATAGTTTTTTATATCTTGTGATTATGCGTTATATTTTTATTATTTGTTTTATTTAGATTAAATTCCTGGTACTGAATTTGTCTGCACTGCAGTACGTGGACCCTACTGGATCTCTGGCACTGCTATCATTGGCAAAGGAACTTGTTAATGTTCCGATTAAAATTCTACTTTCTGGTGTCACCGGTAAGTACTACATTTACATTATTTTTATCCACTATTATACCATATAGAATTAATATTTTTATTGCATTGTATTTCTTTTATTATAGTTATTATTGGGATTTTTCCTTTTTTCAAAACTGTTCAAATTTACTTTAAACGAGCAGTTGTTGCTTACGTTAAATTATCTTTTATTTATTTTAATATTCAAGTGAATATAATCATTAATTTTTAGTATGTTTTCCTTATTATTTATTTTAACAACTATGAAGGTTGACTAGGTATTTCAGCGTGTAATAACAAAAATTACAACCGTAATTAAAGGGTGTTTTATGTTACTTATACGATTAAATATTTTTAAAAATTCAACCAAAATTATTTGCAAAAATGATCACACTTGAAGTTGCTGGATCATTCTTTTTTAAATCCGATTAATATTCTGATATTAATTCTGAATAAAAAAGAATAAAAAAAAAAGTTACAAATATGTAATGTTATGTATCCAGAATTGTAAACGCTATCTAACTGTTGTATGATTTTAAAATCTCTCTCTCTCTCTCGGTGCGTGCGCGCGCGCGTGTGTGTGTATTAAATAATCGTAATAAATTGTGTAATATACAACGCATGTAAGCTCTGTGTCCAATTTAAAGCAGATGTGTTAGTATCGTTTCATATGTTTTTCTTGGCGACATAACTTCATAAGGATATAACGTTCATTGTAAAAGTTTCGATCTTCATTTAGAATGACAGATCCAATAAGTAAAAAATAACCATGAAGATCAGCCTAGTAAGAAAATTTTTCTCGAAATCTCTGGTTTTATATATATATATATACATAGGTAATTGAATAGGCTTATGAAGGGCTTATGTTAGGCAAATGTAAGTAGAAATATGCACTGTCATGTTAAACAATACCTGGATTACCTAACACTGAGTACTGATTTACCAGACAAACTAAGCAAATACAGTCTTGAAGCGATGTAGATAGTGTTCGAATCTTAAAGAGAAACTAATTCTTTTCGTTGTTTTTTTCTATAAAATATTTTGTATTTAGACAATGCAACTTATACATACAAGCACATGGAATGTTTAATGAGATAAATCTACATTAACCTGTTATGTTGATTAAAAAAAAAATGTTCTTTAACACATTTTACATCTGTGTTATTTCAGATGTATGAATTGCATACGTGAGTAATTAATATTTTTGTAATTTGTAAACATTTTCAATCGTTATCAATCACAGAATAATTTTACAGCTTTTATGTATCTAATACAATGCAAATGAATAATAATACAGTGCACTACGAAATGAAAATCAATGTTGATAATCATCAAAAAGTAATTTAAAAACAAAAATTTCTACATTAAAAGATATTATTACCCGAGGTGGGGGGGGGGAGTTCTGACTTCTACGAGGGTCGTCAACAGGAGGCAAATAGGGGAAGGGTCTGTAGATATGCACGGCAGGTGGGAAATAAATACCACCCGCAGAACAAAACAGAACCTAAAACCCAGTAGCGTCTGATTTCGGGTCAGGCGGCAGTTGGTCAGCCTTTGTCTCCCATGTTATAGGCGGCTGTATTTCATACTGTAGAGCACAAAACCTTAGTTTTATTTCTGAAAAAACTTTATTCTTGTCTAGAGTTTACTTTAATATCTTGAGAACGATGGAAAGTTCTTTGAATAGAAATATTCCAGGGGGTAAATCTGTAGAGGAATCCTCCACCACAAGAAGTGCAATTGAACCTAATATTCTGGAGAGCCAAAACCAACGTTTAGCAGAAAGAAGTCGGAGTCTTTTAGAAACCCTTCTTAGATCAGAACAAAAAAGTAAATTACATTGAAACCGTAAACATAAACATCCTCTTGAAAGTCTGTAAATTGAAACAGCTTACAGATACTTTAAATCCAGAGAATATACAAATTTTAGCATTACAAGAAACTAAATACACAGATAGATTTCTTTGAATCAGATAACGATAGAATTTTTAAAGGAAAAGCAGATAACAGAGTTGTGAAAAACTTTAGGAACAGCTTTTGTCGTAAATAAGAATATTTTAAACTCATAAATTGATTTTTACTCACCATCTGAAAGGTTGTTATGTTTAACTTTACAATCTGAAAATAAATATTCTACCTTAATTAAATGCCAAGCTCCAATTAACAATGATAGTAAAAAGGACCCAGAAAAGGTGCAAAATGTTTACGAGCAATTAGAAGAGGAAATTTAAAAATCCCATCCAAAAATGTTAAACTCTTCTTGGGGGATTTTAATGTCCAAATAGGTAAAATAAAAAAGGCTTGTAAAAATGTAATTGGGGATTATGCCGCTCGTATTAGAATGAATAAAAATGGTGAAAGCCAAATTAATGTAAAGCTTTCAATTTGAAACTAACGTCTACATACTTTTAAAAAACTTCTCAGGAAACAAAAGACGTGGAAGTCTCTTAATCAACCCTTAAGTTAATATCAAATAAACCATATAGCAAATTTTAGGAGCAAATGTGAAAGAAATTTCTTAAACGTAAAGGTTAGAAAAAGTTGCAACATAGAAGCTAATCATTATCTGTTCAAAATTAAAGTGAAACTTTTTCCTCAAAATACACAGAAAGAATTTTTTGTTAAACTGTTAAACTTGACAGAAAAATTAAAAACCAAAGAGATGTTTCAAAATAGACTATCCTGTTTAAATTTTCAAAATTTGGAGACTTTCAAAGAAAATATTTCGAAAATTGCTCAAGGAGTAACATGTCTAAAAAGATATACTAAATATAGGTGGAATGGAGAATAAGATGCAGTGATATACAGAAGATTAACTGATGGGAAAAAGTGGTATTAAAAAAAAAAGGAAGTAGATTACAATATGTTTAAGAATCAAAGAAAAGAAATATCTTAAATTTTAAGGAATGGTGAAAGATCATGGAAGAAGAGTCAGATAAATGAAATAGAAGCAAATTTTATTAAAAAAAGGAATTTAATAAATTTTTATAAAACTGAAAAAAAAATAATCTAAAGAATTATCAGCTAACAAGTTAATGTTTCAAAAGAACAGGTTGATCCCTAGCGGTGAACAACAGTGAAAATTGTGAAATCTTGGTCAGTCATTTTAAAAATCTACTGAACTGTAAAAGATCAAAAAAAAATTTACAATAATTCAGCCCATCAAAATATTCTTTGATTCAAATTTAACAGATTTAAAAAAAATTAAAAGAGATAATTAATACCTTAAAAGATAATAAAGTATCTGATGAATGCTCAGTTGTGGCTGAAATTTGGAATTATGCAGATGAAGCAACCACTGAAAGCTTAGAAAAGTTATTTGTTCAAATCGGAAAGAGAAAAAATTCCTGATGTTTGGAAAAGTACTCTCATACTCCATCTCCACAAAAAAGGCGATAAAAGAGATGTAAATAACTATAGGGGCATTTCATTGCTACCTGTAACTTATAAAATTTTCTCAGAAATCTTTTAAATATTATGGAGGAACAATTAGAACCCCAAATTTGAGAATTCCAGGGAGGTTTCAGAAAAGGATGGTCTTGTTCAGAGCAAATTTATTGTTTAAAAGCACACTATTTGAGATTACTGCAAAAGAGGTGAAATGATTGTAATCACTTTTGTTGATTTTAAAAAGGGCTATGATTCAATAGATAGAAGAGCTTTGTTCAGCATATTAGAATAATTTTGAGTAGGCAATAAAACGTTGAATTTAATGAAAGAAAGTCTTACAAATACTTTTCCAAAAATAAAATTCCAAGGACTAAGCTCCTGAATCTTTTGAAATCAAAACAGGTGTGAGGCAAGGTGATAGTCTATCACTCTTATTGTTTAATATAATTTTGGAAAAGGTAATTTGGGAATGGAACAAACTGATGGAAATTTTAAAGTTAGAAAATGTGAAACTAGGAAGTAACAGTAAGAATCTCAGAATCAATCGTTTGGCATTTGCAGATGATATGGCAATTTTATCTCCGGATAAGGAAATGAATTAAAAACTAGTATTATCGAGGAAGAAGAGGAAGTCGAAGAGGATGAAAAGGGAGATACAATACTGA